>RJWH01001252.1:324478-420194 GCA_004363575.1 Solenodon paradoxus | reverse complement strand
TAAACTGAATAGTCTCTAGGTTGCAGCCCGGCGTTGCGTTCTCCTGAGAATTCACGGGAGCTCCTCTGGGGGATCTGGAGGGCAAGGTTATAAATGAGTCCTATGGCATCTGCCAGGGCTGACTGCTCAGCTAGCTTAGGGTAGTGGCTTGCTTTCAATTTTTGGTTCAGAGCTCACTGTGGCCTTTCTCTTCCTCTCAGAAGTCGGTCAAAGCAGAAGACTTTGGTGGGCGTGTAGAGGAGAAAACAGATACTTCATCTGTGAGATACAGGCCCAGATAAGAATCTGCGTAGCTCTCCTAGGCGTTCTGCACTCATGTTAGAAAGGGTAGGATAGTAGGAAGCATGTTGGTTGACTGCTGTCGGCACAATTGTTGCTTGAACTCTGGTGCCTGTCTCCTGGGGTCTCCCCTCTCGTCCTGGAGACTGCATCTCTCTTGTGGTGGATCTTTTGGTTTTTGTTTTATTTTCTTGACTATTGTTGTTGTATGGATTGCCTATATGCCCTTGAGAAGGGTGCCTCTGAGGGGAATTTTTGCAAATTGTAAAATAACAAACATGTCTTTATTCTCACTTTGACAATTCTGTACTTGCGTCCATTGTTGTTCTTGAGAAGTCAGAAGTCTGATTCTGGATCCTTGGTACTGGATTGTTTCTTCTTGAAATATCTTGACATCTTCTCTGTGTTCTTGGTGTTCTGATGTTCGTTTTGTTTGATGTGTGTCCATTTTCACCTGTTTTGCTATACCTAGACAGGCTTTTTTACTCAGACAACCTGTTTCCTTCCTTCCTTCCTTCCCCCCTTCCTTCCTTCCCTCCTTCCCCCCTTCTCCCCTTCCCCCCTTCCCTCCTTCCCTCCCTCCACTCACCCCGCCCTCTCCCCGGGACCCCAGGACCGGAATTCAGGACCTTGGGATGTATGTGGACTACCCTCAGCCAGGGGATCATACACAGCCACCTTTCCACCAGGGGCCACTGTAAGGTTCTTATTCTTTACAGGAACCTCTTTACACTGTCAGGGACCAGGGCTCTGCCTTTTGATGTGATTTCAGTCACCAAGTTATCAATACTAATGCGTTCTAGTTCTTTTCCTTTAATTGCATTTAGAGTTTGGCTTCAATTGCTCCTTCCAGCCACATCCAGTTGATTTAACTCTCAACAACTTTTTGCGGCTTTCTCTTTCTCCTGTTTGTCAACTTTTGGTTAACTCCTGCTCTCACCTGCACGTCTTTGTTCGTCTTGCTAACCATACTCTGGCTGCCCAGACACACCCTCAGTAGCTGGGGCACCTAAGAACACAGAAAGCCAGAAGCTCTCTCTTTCTCTTTTAAGTGTTCCTAAGACTGTTCAGTTTATGTTCTCAGGGCTTGGAGCCCAGTTCTGACACTTACTGGATGCATAACCTCATGCAAGTCCCCTGACATCCCTGTTGTTCATTTGCGTCATCAGTCAAAAGGGGGATGGTGACACACCACTTCATAGGATGGTTATGAGAGTTAAGGGAATTAAAGACTATATAAGGCTTATAACAATATCTGGCTCTAACATGTACTATTGTTGCCATTATTCCTGCTATAGGGAGGTTTAGAAGCTATCTTTTCCACCAGCATTTGAATGTTTTCCCTTTTAAGCAATTGTAAATGTTGCTGGGACTCCTCATATTAAAAAATACCAATGGGATAGGATTATTTGAAGAGAAAATAGTGAATAATCATAATTAGTTTTTTTTTTGCTAATTGCAAAAGAATTGCTTATTCTTTTTCATAGCATGCAAAAATACTGCTTTTATATATTTCAGCTGAGAATATGCTATATAAGCAAGTTTTGGGGACTCATCTGAAAGTAGGCACCTTCCAGTGTGTGCAAAGGGCAATAGACGGAAAGGTAAGAAACCAAATTCCCCTTAAAGCATTTCAAAGAAGTAGGACTAGAAGGATGGTAAAGTGTACCAGGTGGCTAAGGGTAAAGGTGGGGAGCTATTTCAGGCAGAGACGATGGAGCAGAGGCTGAAAGAGCATGAACTATTGGGGATACTCTTAGTGAGCTAGTGTTACTGGATATTAAATTAGAAGCTGGAGGGTACTGACAGAAGTTCAGGCTAGAGCTTAGATTATGTGCTGAAGCATTATTGCAGAGCCCGACTCTGTGATTGGATTGTCATGCGTTAAAGGGCATTTTGGCAGCAGAGAGGCAGCAGGAGAAAGTGACTTGACACGAGGAGTATCCAGAGGTGCAGGGGCATTAATGGGCCCTGGGGGAAGGAGCCTTGGACGTGGAGAAAAGGCACTGAGATAAGTGGGAGCAAGATTGGCTAGGGCTGGGGAGAGTGGTCTGGGAAAGAGGAATCCGGGTGGGTGGATGCAAGGGCTCCAGTGAGGTGTGGGAGCAATCGTAAGTGCTCACAGCTGGGACCGCTCAAGGACCACGCAGACCTGTTAGGGAAGAATATGAAATTGAATGATGACAGGAGCCTGGGAGAGAAGAGCCCATAACAGAGCAGTGCTGAAGAGCTGTTGAACAGAGACGGTTTCAAGGAGATGCAGTTTTATTTCTATAGGCTAGTTCTTGAGAACTGTTATAAATCCTGTGCAAGTACACATATGATGACTATACAGAATTCAGTTAGGAAAAGGATCGAAAAAGGGCTCTGGAATTTTACCTTTTCAAAATGATGTGAGAGGAATTTCTGTTTCAGTCAAGTGAAAACAGAAGCCAAATTATACTTTATTCACGAGAGTGTTATATTCTTACCAAAGATTTTTGGTGATGAGATGAGACAGGCTAAGTACTAGGCCTGCTCTGCATTCTGTGTATTCCAGAAATACATTTTTTTTATTGAGGTAAAATTTTTTAAAGATTCCCTCTCACCCCATTAGAATTGATTAGCCTTTTCTTCCTCTGAACTCCACTACTCCCTATTCTTACTTCTATTAGAACACCAATAAAATTTTATTATGTTAGCTTATTTTTTTATTATGGTTATTTGTCTCTTTATGCCATTAGACATAGATCTCCTGGGAGAAGGACTGTATCATTCATCTTTTTATTATCAGTATCTATTACAATGCTTACCATTATTGTGGGCCCATTGAATATGTGATGAATGACTGGCTGGCTGGGTGGATAATTAAGATATTAGATTAAAATTACATGTGTGTGTGTACATGTGAAGCAGGTGACTTGGTGACAAAGTAAGCGAGACAGACCAGAATAGGTTTGGAGCTTGTGAGCAGTAACATATATTTATAATCACCATGGGAAATGACGGATGAGGAAGGAGCAGCATCAAGACTCTGAAATTGGAAGTTTTAGTTAAGTGAAACCCAGGAATTTCATGAAGTTATAACATCTTAGAATTCTGGAGTGAGAGAGAACACAATGTCCTGAACACAGGACGCTCATGTATATGAGTGGCCTACTTAACAGAAGATTTTTAGATTCTTTGAGAGTATTGAGAGTATGGCTATTTGACAATCTATTTCATAAGTATGCATTATTAAATGATAGCATAATATTATGTGTACATGGGAATAGAGTGAAGATCAGTTAGAAAAAATGTCTGAAAAATAGTTTGAAAATGCATGTATCAGGTAGCAGGAGAATGTATTGTCTTTATAGAATAATCTCCTTAGCAGTATAAAATGTTACCTACCCAGTTCTAAATATGCATCTGATTCTATCTTCCTCCCCAAACTGCAATAGAAGGTATTCCCCTTACCTGTTTCTTGGTGTTTTTCTGGTGATTTTTACTTTCAATGGATTATGTGCCATTGAAAAAGAATGTAGCATCACTTTATTTCTGGTGAGGGCATGAAAAAGTAGATGTCTGTAATGAAGTCTGTGGAGAAATGTATTTTGATATATTGTGTGGGAAAAGAATAGTCTCTAATAAATGTACATCATAGCCCATGTCTAGCCATTTAGACAGAACTCTTTTTTTGGTCTCGTCCAGTGTTACCTTCTGAACACCATTTGCAAAATGAAGCAAAGTTTGTTGCCTGAGCTTCTGTCTCTCCCATAAGGTTTCTGACATGTATGAAAGTTGCTGTTCCTTTGTGCCTTGTGTTTTGTGTGTCTAGGACCTTCAGCTCAAGGTGCAGATGGAAAGGGTCTCCATTTAGCTTCCACTTCTCACAATGGCCAGTAGAGGGAAGGCTCACTCCTTTCCTTGATCTGGGGCTTGGACTCCTCTCTTCCTGCTGGGTCTGTCTCTGATACATGGCAGTTTTTGGATTTGTCAGATCACACAGCTTCTAGAATCAGTTATGCAATATAATTAAAAATTAGTGGAAAGGGGATGCAATGGTAATTTCCTTGTTTTTTCCATACACTCACATTGGTGGACCTCTCTGAGCTTTTTCTACCCTAATTCTCTTAAAATCACACAAAGGGCTCAACCTTTAACCATTGTAATAAGGAGAAGTTTGTGGTCTTCAAGTGTTGGATGATAGCACTTTAAAAAAAAGTGATATATAATTACTGTGATATTATCTATAAGTGTACAACATAGTGATTCACTGTATATAGTGAAATATGCGCAACAGTAAGTCTAGTTAATGTCCACAACCAGACATACTTAGTTTTTCAGATGATTTTTCAGTTGAAGTATAAGTGACATATGACGTTATATTGATTTTGGGTGTACATGTAATGATTCGACATTTATATGTGTTACAAAATGATCACCCAAACAAATTCAGTTGACATCTTATATAGTTACACACTTTTTTTTTCCCTGTGATGAGAACTTTTAATGACTTTTCTCTTAGCAGCTTTTAAGTATTCCATACAGTTTCGACTATGGTCGCTGTCTGTGCATTATATCCTCATGTTTATTTTATAACGAAGTTTGTGCTTTTTAATTCATTCACCCATTTCCTACTCTGATCCTTCCCTGCCTCTGGTAACCCCCAGTCTGTTCTCTTTCTGATATGATGATTTTCTTGTTTTGCTTATTATTAGATACCACACATAAGTGAGATCATACAATGTTTGTTTTTCTCTTTGACTTATTTCCCTTAGCCTAGTGCCTTCAAGGTCCATCCATGTCACAAATGGCAAGATTTCACTATTTTTTATGGCTGAATCATATTTCATTATATTCCACTATGTATGCGTGGTAAATAGTGTAAACACATCCATTAGTAGATTTTTGTTGCTTATGGAAAGATGTGCTAAGAGTGACCCTGCCTTGTAGAGGAGGGGCTAAATTTTCGTTTCGTATAGTCTTGGGTTGTGAGTTCTGGAGTTCTGGATTTTGTTTATGATGCTGCTGGTTATTCTGTAAATCATTTTGCTTGCCTTTGTTTATCTGTTTGTAAAAGCAGTGTTTTCCCATGAATTTACTGGTGACTTTTTCAGGGGATCTCATGGAGAAAATACTTTTCCTCTTTCATTGTTTCCGTTGCTGTCTTTGAGAGTGGGGAAGATTCACCCCATTTCAGAAACATAACATTTCTTAGGGAAGAGGTCATTTTCCTCTGCCATTCCAGCCTGACCATTAAAAAAATAGGTGCAGTTTTATCCCTTTATACCAGTGAAAGCTGAACATGAGTAGAAGGTGTTTCTACTCTTATAGTCTTTGCTAACAATCAGCTCTACCTGTGGGAAGACCAGTGAGATGTGAAATTTGCTCCACCTGTGTGGACCATGTGCCATGGTGTCCAGTGGTATCCATGTCCTCACGCGTATTGCTGGAACCAGGCTCTCTTAACCTTTCCCGTAAGTTAATACTCTTTACAGTTGAGTCATTTCAGCTGTGTTTTATTTGAAACCATATCCAGAGTGTGTTTCAGTCCTATGGATGTAGTTAGAGAATGTGAACCTGAGAGTTTTAAAAGACCCGATTGAATTTCCACAGTAAATTAACTTAATTCTCCTCTCAATTCATAGAATAATGAAATTTAAGCTCCTTAGGGACCGTCTAGTCCAACAAACTCATTTTACAGTTGAGCAAACTGAAGACGCTAAAGGGTTAAATAAGAGGCTTAAAACCACTTCACACTCATTAGGATGGCTGCTAAAAAAAATCAAAAATTAAGTGTGGTTAAAATGGGGAAAGTTGAAACCCTTGTGCACACTTAGTGGGAAAATAAAATGGTGGTGCTGCTCTGGAAGATCATATGATAGTTCCTCAAAAATTTAAAATTAGAATTGTTGTGTGATCCAACAATTCTGTGTTTGAGAGTAAACCCAAAAGAACTGAAAGGAGGGTCTTTAAGAGCCATCTGTATACCCGTGTTCATAGCAACATTATTCACAGTAGCCAAAATGTGGAAGCAGCCAGTGCCCACTGACAGGTGTGTCCATATGCACATAAAGTGGAATATTATTCAGCCTTAAAAGGAAGGAAATTCTGACATGATACAAGATGGATAAACCTTTGAGCACAATAGGTTAAGTGAAATATTCAAGACACAAACAGACAATTATTGTATGATTCCACTTATATGAGGTACCTAGAGAAGTCAAATTCATAGACAGAAAATCGAATGCTGGTTGCCTGGAGCTGAGGAGGGTGGAGTGGGGAGAAGTTGTTGAATGGGTACAGAGTTTCAGTTTAAGAAGATGCAAGTACTGGGGATGGTTGCAGAACAGTGAATGTACTTACTAACACTACATGTAAAAATGGTTAGGGTGGTAACTTTCATGTCCAGTGTACTTAAACACACACACAAATGGATGTTTGTGGTCTCATGGACTTGCACACTATTGCTCTCAACTCCCTGTTACGTGCTCATCCTAATATGCCATTGGTGGTGCCCTGTGCACAGAATGAATCATGGATCAAAAGCTAAAGCATTGTTCTCCCAGTAGGTTTGTCACTGATCCTCAAAGTAATTTTCATTGTTGATCCTTGGATTTTGTTTGACTCTCCACCTTCTTCTATCAAATTGCCTCTTCCCGCTCTGTGCTCTAGGCAGGTGACATGCAGTACTTAAAATTCACCACATTCTCTCTTGCACATTATATTTCCTCTTCCTGGTGTTGTACCCCTTTTCTCCACCACCTCTACATGGTGACTTCTGTTTTCAGGATCCAGGGGTGGTGTCATCTCTTCTAGAAAATGCTTTTGACCACGTAGCCTAAATCAGTACTTATACTTTTTAAACAGATTTTTATTACAATAACTTTATTTACAAAATAATACAACCCCACATGTGTAGGCTCCCCATTAATGAAATTTGTGACAACACACCACACCCACCATCAAATTACCAAAAGTCCTTTCATTACCATTCATTAGACTCCCACCACCACTTGCTCCCGTCCTCACCCACCGTCCCTCACTGGTAACCTGGTAATCTGAGTTCTGTTGTCAATGTCCAAGGGTTTTGTTTTGTCTGTTTGTTTGCTTTGCCTCTTTATATTTCACATATGAGTAAGATCATCTGGTATTTGTCTTTCTCTTCTGACTTGCTTCACTTAGTTCCCCTCTAGTTCTTTATATATTACAATTTCATCTTTTTTAAGACATGTCATATCCCGTTGTGTATATATACTACATTTTCTTTTATCCATTCATCTGATGATGGGCACTCAGGTAGTTTATAGTTCTTGGCTAATGTAAATAATGCTGCAATAGACATGGGGTGTATTTATCTCTGCAAATTAGTGTTTTAGGGTAAATATCCAGAAGTGGGATGACATGATCATATAGAATTTCCATTCTCAATTTTTTGAGACTCCCCATCTTACTTTCCATAGTCCCAACAACTGTATAAAAGTATTTCCTTTGCTTCATATCCTTGGTATGTTATTTCCAGTCTTTTGGATAATACTCAGTCTCACAGGTGTGAGGTGATATCTCATTGTGGTTTTGATTTGTGGTTTCCTAATAACGAGAGGGAAAAAACATGTTTTCAAGTTCCTGTTGGTCATCTGTTTGTCTTCTTTGGAGAAATGTCTGTTTAATTCTTCTGCCCATTTTTGGATTGGGTTTTTTGTCTTTCTGTTGTTGAGTTTTATGAGTTCTCTATATATTTTGGGTATTAAACCCTCATCTTTCAGGCACTTATAGGGTCACCCTGACCACATGAAATAATCTGCCGATCTGTCACACTGGATCAGGCCTTGCTTGTCGTCGTGTTCCCATTTTCTAACACATTTCTTGCATAGGATAGATGCTCACATTTTTTTCCAAAAATTAACTATATCTTGGTAGATACTATTAGACAAAAAGAAAATTCAAAACTTGCCAGCACCAGTTGGTGACCTGCAGCTCTGGCTTTTTCTTTTTTTTTAAGGGAAGCTTGTTTCATTGTGGTAAAACACACACACTCTAAACAGCGCTGTATTGAACACTTTAAGTGTGTTGTTGAGCGGTATTAAGTACATTCATATTGTGCAGTCACCACATCGCCAGAATTCCTTTTATCTTGCAAAACTGAAACTCTGTATCCAGTAAATAATATTAACTCCTAGTTCCTAGTTCCTCTCTCTTCCCCACCCATCCTTGAAAACAGCTGCACAGTGTTTGTCCTGTGGTGACTGCCTTGTTTTACTCAACATAATGTCCTCAAAGTTCATCTGTGTCGCAGCAAATGTCAGAATTTCCTTGTAAGGCTGAATAACATTGCACTCTGTGTATTTGCCACATTTTGTTTGTCCCTTCATCTGTGGATGGGTTCTTGGGTTGCTTTTTCCCCTTGGCTATTGTGAATCATGATATTATGAACAGGGAGTTAGTTGTGAGTTTTTAAATGAGCCACACCTGTCCTTGTGCCATCCACACAGCACACATAAAAAACATACCTTAATACCTGGGTTTCTTTATAGCCTCCACCCTGAACCATTTTTCTCCATTCTTTCTGTCCTGTTTCAGTCTCCCCAGTGTTGGTCTTGTAACTTGTTTTCCTCACTTTGAACTGCTTCCCTTGCTTCTCCCTGCCCCTGTGATTCAGGCCCACCCTGTGGTTAGTAGTTGGGATCAATAATGCTAGAAGTCCAGTCTGAAGACTCGCTTCCATACCTCATGGTCTTCCCCTCCCTTTTCCTTCTTCCCCGTGGTCTCCATACCAGGCCTTTCTCTTGCCTCCATTTAGCTCTTCCATCAGAGAAAGGAGGGTTTGCTCTGTTCATCATGAACCTACCTTCCTTATCCTTTGCCCCTACTGTCCTGTTCCCCCATCTCCCATCATCACGAGACCTTGCCATGGAGAGTGATCCCTGTAATGGAGAAAACAAACAGAATATCACCCCACTCCCAACAGCACTTACCAGTGACTCTGGTGGGGAAAGAGCAGCTTGTTTCACATCTTTTTGTTTTTAAAGAGGAAGGCAGACAGGCAGGAATGAAGGCAGTCAGGCAAGGGACAGGAAGGGAGAGATTGAAGGAAGAAACATTTATCTATTGAGTTTACTTTAGTTACTCGTCCTGGTCTCAGCCATGTACCTAGGTCCTTGGGCTGTGTGTGGACAGTGGTCAGGCACAGGCTTAACACCTGAGCCACCAGGGTGTGCCTTTCACAGCTTTTCTAAATTGGGTCCACCCTACTTTTCTATGGCTGTATGCTCTCTGGACCTAACATCATCTTTTCTCCTCATTCCTTCTCTTCACCCTAAGCCTGTCCTCCTCTGTCATCAGGCTGGTTGTGAGGAACACAACATAGGCTTCTGGGTGACGTAGAGGAAAGGAACAGCATGGAAGCAAACCAGAACTGACTGACAGTTGAATTGAATCTTAGACAATGGTTTTATTAAGTGCTCTTTGACTTTCTTCCCCTGGGAATTTGTCCTGTTAGCCTTTCTTTTGTGCTCTGCTAGCCTGTTTTAGAGCTCAGCCATTCATCTACTGGGAAGCCAGAAGGCTTAGGAACCAGACGGTAAATGTGCATCACTGGCCTAAACTCATTTTTCCTCATGGAGAGTAAGCTGTAGATAAATTTGCTGCTTGTAGTTCCGACTCATCTGAATGAGATCAGAGAGGATGGTGGAGATTTTCTAAACATTTCTCTTTGACTAAAGTTCTTTTTGAATCAAGTTGTACACTAAATTTTGTAATGCAAGTGGTGGACGTTTGAGAGGGGATCATCTGAAGTGCTGACTCACTGCATGAAAGCTTCAACATCAACAAGTGGGTAATGAGACTTTCTGAGTCTGTGTGATATTGTGTAAGAGTTTTCAAACATGTTCTTAAAAATCTGGGCAATTTGGTTTGAATCATTTCAAATGTTATCCTAACTCTGAGACACGGTGGTGACAGCTGCTCCCCTCACAGGAAGGAACACTACTGTGGCCCCCAAATTATTCAAAACCGAGTATCATCATTTGACATTATCTCTCTATGGAGAGGGTCTCTGGTTTGTTGCTTTCTCAGCTAATTAAGCCGCTTCCTGTTTCTGTTTCACATTTGACAAATTCTTTTTCTGACAAATCCTAACTGTATTTTCTTGGGGCAACTTCAAAATGGCCCAGATTTTTACATCCAGATGAGCCCTAGGGAGAGCGGAGGCAGAAAGGGTGCCTCCTGAGGCCTCCACAGGCCCCATCTCTCTGTGGGCTTTAATTAACTCCGGGTGAGCTGCTGTCTGCTCTCGTCCTTGCCTGAGAACGTTGCTTGTTTGCCTTGGCATCGTGGGACTTTTTTTTTTTTTTTTTTTTGCTGGGGGGGTGGGGGTTGTTAGCTAGTGCTGGACATTGTTGAAGCTGCTTTTTTTGTTGTTATCTCTAATAGCATCGCGCTTGTTTTAACAGGTACGTAACATAAGGGAAGTTAGAGGACACGGTGGACATTTCATTCCCTTGGTAATATAAGTGGGACTGTGAATAACTTTCCTTTTAGAATTTCCAAATTATGTACTTATGTAAGTATATAAAATATAATGTACAATTAAAAAAATAACAAAATTATATAATGTTATAAAACAATGGCACTTCAATAAATGTCCTAAAAAAATGAAACAAAAAGTCTGGTTATATTTTATTGGCCTCTTGGGCAGAATGGCCTAATGGCTTTAGAGTGAGACAGACCTGTGTGCAAATCCCAAGCCCACTGCTTATTAGTTCTGTGGCCTTAAGAATGTTATTATACCTCTTTGTTCTTTCCTTCCTTCCCTTAGGGATAAAGAAAAGAAAATCAAATTATTCTTTAAATGTCGGAAAAGAACAAGGAAAAATACAATAACTTCCCATATTACCACACCCCAAGTTATTATATTTGACTATATTTTCTTTTAGTGTTTTTTCCCCATGCCTTTTAAAAAATTACCCTCACACTATATGCATACATTCTTCTTTTACTCTCCATTTCTTGGGGAATAATATTTACATTGTGGAGTTAAAATGGGGTAAGATACTTAGGCACCTAGCCCAGTGCATAACCACAGTAGACAGTTGGTGCATTGCCTTGCTGTACTTAACTGTTTTCCTTCTATCCTGGTTTCTTTCTTAGTGTGTCTTCTTAGAGAATATAGTCCTGGTCAATTGACAAACTTACCAAAAATAATGACATTTTTTGACAAACTGTTCTCTTTCTTAGATGTATTTGCAACCTTCCTCTCAAGAAGGTTGTTAATACATGTAGGAATGTAGACTACATCATAAACCTTATTTATGGTGCAAATAATAAAATGCATTAAAAATGAGAACTTTCTAATATGTGATGGACTATCTTTGAGAAACTCTTTAAAATAGATTAGTTGAGTCAAATTTTAGAAAATAGCATGCATATTTAAAAAGCTATAATATTGAAGGAATAGAAAGATTGAGAAAATTGCTTACTTAAACTGTGCTGTAAGAGATTGATTTTCTGCTAGTGGTCTCTCAACACAAGCAGTCATGGGATAATTAATGCAGGGACTTCATAATTCATGAAGAGTGGGGAAGGATTAGCTTGTCAGTATTGAAGTGAATTCTTCCCAAGCAACACGTTAAAAAAAAGTTAAGGTGATGAAAATTGTGAGCAATTTGTTTACTTAAATGGATGTTCCTTTTTAGGGAGGCTCCTACACTGATGTTGCACTAAAATCTCTGTGGTGGTAGCGTAATTAAAGAGCAAAAATGCTGGACTGGTTTGTGGTGGTTTGTAATCTATGACAACGCTGACATATGTTTCAGATGCCTTTCATTTAAAAAATTGTCTGTTTCTGGTACTATATGTTAATGATAAATAGGTACTTTCAAAATGATGGATGTTCTTTTTTTCATAATACTGTATTCCTTTTTGACTATTGACATTGTATCTCAATCTGTATTTCATACCACACCCTCCACCAGAGTTCCATGCTCTTTACTACCGCCTTTCTGCCTCTTTCCATCCTGCACCCCCTCCCACCACCCTGGCCATCATTATCTTGTGTCCTGAGAGTTTTTGCTGGGGTTTATTTATTTGTTTCATTTCGTTATATTCCACATGAATGAAACCATCTCGGATTTCTCCTTTTCTTTTGAAGTTGGTACTTTTAATTGTCCTGTGTTACGGATGAGGAAACAGAGGCAATAAACTTAACAAATTTCCATACCTGCTATGTGGGGGAGCCACGTTTCACATCCAGACTCTTGAGCCAGTGCTTTCTAGCTTCATGCTGCCTCCCATTATATCTAGAATTTCAAAAGCTTCTTTCACCTAAGTAGAGAAAATATGTGATATTTGAGCATCTCATGTTTTGGAAACTTGCCAGGCAGACTAAGAATAGTGTTTGGGGATTTTTTTGGTATAATCCACAAAAGTCAGTCAAAATAGCTCTTTGTAAACACATATGCTTATTTCTCTTCTAGTTGACTGAAAAGCTCTTTGTTAATGAGTGGGTAGGTGTGACTCTCGTTATGCTGAGTTTATGATGTTATTTATTTTTATTATGCATGTACTGTGTGTGTCAAATGGGCACAGAGCCCCATGTATCTACAGGCAGGGGAGTGGAGAGACACAACAATGAATAAGAGTTGGTCCCTGTGTTCACAGGAGTTTATGATCTATTGAGAGGAAAAGATCTGCCTATAAATAATTCAAGGGCATGGGTGAATCAGGTGTGGGGCGGGACAGGTGTGGCGTTGAGGCAGGTGCCACTTTTACATGTCTGGTTGGCAGGATCCCAATCTGACATTCTTTGTGTGTCATACATGCAATTAGATAATTTTTAAAGCTGGGTTCCTACTGTGTATCAGGCACTGTGAGCGAAAATTATTTTGGATTTTCCTAAAATGTACTCTAGAACTTAGTTTCCAAGTATCAGGAAGCTCTAAAATTTAGAGAAACCAGAGGTAATATTTTTAGATATAACTTCTCTCCTCCCTAGGACTTGTCATATTTTATTGATGCTGGCATTAGGCCAGATGGATGTACTGCCAAGTGACACTGTGGTGATTAAAGGTGCCAGTGCTACTATATTCAGTCCCCGTGTATAATAGGTCACACTGTGTTACTTCTAGAAGAGAAGATGCACATAGAGAGTATATTTATTAAGAGAAGTTTGCTTTCTTAGGTATTTTTCTCTATTATCAAAACTTTAGGCTGACTTTTACAAACTAGCACACACGCATGCATGCACGCACATACACACATACACCATTTCCAAGGATACACTGATGTACACCTGTATCTTTATGAAGGTAAAAGTGAATGTAAATCACTGATATGTTACCCTTTAAAATACTGAGATCTATATTAACTGACTACCATACATTTCCTCTCACCCCTCCAAGTATCTGTCACCAGTATAATTCAGGAGACATACGTTTTCCTTTTAATATAGTTCCTGACATGATTTGAAATTCCTAATAGCTGTCTTGGACTTCAGTGAGAATAATGATCTTAATATAAGATTCTGAATAAATCCATATTCAATTTTTCAGATATCTTTTTAAGAAAGCATATAATACATTTTAAAATATTCTTAATGAAGACTGAAGACAAAAGGATCTTTTTGACTTAATCTTCAATTTACATGAAAATAAAACAACCCACAAACATTATAGTTGGGCAATATGTATCTTGGATTGAGGAATTCTTATAGAGTCATAGACTCTAAATTGATCTGAGAAGCCATTTTACTGGTGTTATTGGGAACATAATTCATTTTACATGTCCTCCCCTACCCTCACCGCCACTGGGGGGGCCTATGGCCTTTGAGAACACCAAAAGACAACATCTTCATGATCTCCTGAGGGTCCATTTTATTACAGTTAGAACATTCTTAAATTTTGCTGCTCTCTGCCTCTCTGTAACTTCTCTATAGTAATTCTGATTTAGTCCTTTGGCGTGAACTTTAAGCCAATCTCAATATTCCTACCAAGTCAGTGAGGGTACTGGGGTAAGAATGCAAAAGAGTAATGTTGTGAGGACCTCTGTGGGGTGTTCTGGCCAGTCAGACTCCCTTGTAGATCAGGTCCTGGGGTCTTCTGCTGGGCAGACTGCTAACAGGGCCAGTTTAACCTTTTTTTTCTTCTTCAAAGGAAAGGTACATGCATGAATGAAGGCAAGTATGCAGGCAGTCAGGAAGAGAAGGAGGAAGAAGCATTTTACTTATTTTTATTTAGTTGTTCATTTTGGTGGTCCTCCTCAGTCTGTAATGTGAACCTGGGTCCTTGGTGCATGTATGTGGACTGTGCTTTGGCTGGAGGCAGTGAACCAAACTGCTGTTCCACCAAGGCATGCCCATTTTAACGTCATCACTCTAAGAAAAGGATACCAGATGTAAATGTATTGAGAATCTACTTTGTAGCACTACTGTGCTGGACTCTTGACTATCATTATTTTATTTATTTCTCACTTAGCTTAAAGAAATATCCTTAATTCTCAAGATGAGAAAACTGAAGCCCCATATTAAGTAACTTGTCCAAGGACAGAGAACTAGGAAGTGTGGGTGTTAGAATTCTCACCTGGGTCTGCCCGCCTCCATGGACAGCACTTTTCTGACACCACATTGCCTCTTAGAGTTCCACTGCTTGACCTGGAGCAGTGCCTGTGTGCTTTGACACACGCCTGCCTCAGTCCATACATTCTACACCTTCTCCACTGAATGAATTCAGTGGGGATATTTAAGGCTCCTGGGCCAGCTCAGCCAATGTTAGTGTTGATCCTAATGTCTCTCTTTTACTTCTCTCTTCTCATTATCCAAATTAAGCCTTGTTTGCAAAGGCAGCACCCTTCTGTCTAGTAACATATGCTTCTAAGCCAAACTCATCAGCATCAATAGGTATGAGAAAAATCTCCTTTAATAGCCCTTGAATGGGTCAAAAGAATTTTAGAATTACTTGATGTAACAAGTTGGGAAATCTAAACTGAACAGTTCATTGTGTCCAGATTAAACAATGATTTCACTATCTAAAATGACAGATCTTCCAGCTCCACTCCTAATGTGGAAGTAAAGCTCGGAATACCACAATTATAAGAAGAACGCAGAAAAGCTTTGTTCTTGGCCCGTTTTCAGGTGAAATTGAATAGTTTAAAGAAATAAGCTCTGGGAAAATATTGGCATATATAATATAAAGGAGGCAGAGATAATGGTATCCTAAGTACTCAGATAGTATTGTAAATTAGCCTTCTGTACTGTTCTGTACTAACCACCTGGTCTCTGTCAGTAAACTGTAAGCTTCTTGAGGGTAGAGAAGGTGCTGAATTTGTATTTTGTTTCCTCACAGGCTATACTACACTGTCCTTCCCAGAGCACTTGATGTGTAAATGTTTATTTCATGAGTAAATGAATGAATGAATCAGTAAGACATATAAAAACATCAACATAAACCTACCTCAAATCATAACTGAATTTTAATTATTTGGGACAAGAAGATCCTATCACAGACAACAGGAGGCCACAGGATTTCCACTCCAGCTGTGAATTAAATTAATTTATTAGAGATGTAAAAAGTTTCTAGCCTATAAACAAAAACAGGTTACTCTTAAAATACTTCATCCAGAATATTTGACTGTGTTTGGGAGAATGGTAGGAATAGTCTATTTTTTTTAAAAAAAATATTACAGGACTGGTTCTGAGAAAGCATTAAAGGGGACTATGAAGAGATTGAAGATGATGCTCAGTTGATTTGGTGTCTTAATTTCAAAGCATTTCTATTCTGTACTTGACAGACTCCTTTCTCTGAAATAAGCAAAGTATGAACACTACCCCTAATTGTCTTCAAGGATTCCTGTATTTATATAGAGAAATAGGTGTCTGTGACTCAGAGGAGAAAATTATAAAAGAAGAAAAGAAAATGTCCCACGTGTATAGTGTGATGCGTCATATAATTGGAAGATTTTCCCCCATCAATTTCTTCCTGCTTCCCTGCCTCTTTGTCTCTTTCATGAGGGAAAATGTTTATGATAGTCATCATGATGAGCTCATGTGTGTGCTGTCCTGGATAATGAATCAAGGGGACTGCTTATTATGTAAGGCCCTATTTTTAGGTCAGTGTGAAGAGAGTGTTAACTTCTTAGGGTACTGGCTACCACTACTGTCCCTTTAGGAGATACTGCTTTTATGATTCAACAGTTGCACACAGACCTTCACAAATTGTGGAGAGAGCCGAGAGGAGAATAATGGCTTTTCTACCCCCACCCATGTGCAAAGATGTAGCCAGGGGAAGACCACACTAAACCTGATATCTGGTCAGATCTCTTCTGACCGTCAGGGACTTGGATAATTGCCAGGCTGCTCTGTAGCTGTGAGGATGAGTTTCAGGCGCTCTTGCCCAGAGCAGGCCAGCTCCCAGATGTTTTCGCTCTTTTCTGCAGTTTCCAGAGCCTTTTCTCTTGCTAATTGTCACCAATAATTCTGCTCAGGTCCTGAAGATAAGCATGTGGCCCTTTTTATTCTATGATTTTACTATTAAACAAAAATAGCAACATTAAGAAGTCACAAAAGTCTCAGGCCTGATTCCCTTCTGGAAGCCCCTTGGGAATAAAATAGCTTTTAATTCTTATGTTGGGCTTTCTTTCTTTTTTTTTTTTTTTTTTTACTATTTATACCCCCAGCCCTCCTTTAAGGAATAGCTTTCTTTCTAGGAAGCCTCACTCACAGCATGTAAGCCTGAAGATGCAAGGAGAGCGATATGAATGTGATGCTTGCTTCCTTGTTTCAGCCACAGAGCTTGCATATCTGAGACAGTCAGGGCATTATCTGAAAATATTCATTTTCTTTGGAATCCGAGTAACAGATTCTTACCTAACATGAAGTTCTTTCCCCAAATTCAGCTTCAGTCATAACTGATCTGGTACAATTTGCCCAAACCTGAATTTACTGATATTATTTGATAAGTAAAAATCACTCAGTAAAGACACTGAGTTGGTCTGGCTGCAAATCTCACCAGCTGAGATCCTCAAGTAAAGTCCATGCTAGTCTTGTTTCCTCTGGAAGCTGACTTCATATGACATCTTTGGCTTTTGGAAAACAATATTGCAGACATGAATAAGAAACTATGAGTCACACAATAAATATAATACTAGGCTTGTGCCATAGCTGCTTTTAGAGCCTTGTATTTTAATGCTCATTTAATTATCTGTTTGCTATAAAAGTTGGCAGTCTTGGCTTTCCTCTCCAAGTAAACAAAATAATATTATTGAATTTCCTTGATATTTATTGCTATAATAGTAGAAACTCTTAATTTGCTTTTCCTGATTTCAACTCCTATATAGTCTAAAATGGGAAGTTTTCAAGGAAGCTTTAAAAAAGTCTAGTTTTTCCTTGTATAGGAAGCAAAATAGAATTTTCGTTTTGAAGGTAAACAAACCCGTCATTACTCATCAGAAAGTAACTGATGAAGCATTTGAGAGTGAGGCCTTTTTGTCAACCATGACACATTCAGGTAGGTTGAGGTCTAAGGGCTAGACTTCAGCTTTGGCAGTTCAGGACTTTGATTTCTTTATCTCACTGAAAGTTGAGCAAACTCAGGGGTATTGATTGCTTAACTGGTCAGTGTGTTCTCTCCTCTGCAACAAAGACAATATAGGAAGCCAGATGACAATCAAAACTTTGCTTGGTGAGCATGGAGTCAGAGCCAAAGGGAGCAGATGGTCTGGGTGGCATGTGTCAGCTAGCGCTGAGACTGGATGTCCTCCTCTCCCTCCAGAGGCAGTCTTTAAGCAGAGCCTATTGCTCCTCTTCTTGGCTGGCTAGCAAGGTTGTCTTTCTTGCTGGCCCAGAGCAAGAAACTGAGCATAAATAGCCTCTCTTGTTAAAAGAAAGCACAAAACCCTTTAAGATTTGAGCTGAAGAGAACTCGGGCAGACAAGACTGCACTTGCAGTTGCCAGCTTGTTCTCCTGAATTTTCCCTCTCCTTCCAGTTCTCTCCCTCTGATTCTGGGTGTTGATCATCTTCAGCCCCGGGGAACTATTCTGGCCTGCTTGTATTGTTCTATGCATTGCTAAGATGGATCAGACCAGTCAGTGATGGCTAGCTACTAACATCAAGAGAAAGCTAAAGGAAATTCAGCATGCGCCACAATTTTTATCAAGTTGATGAAAGAGATTTCTGTATCTGAGGTTGGTACAAAATGTTGGAAAATCTAAACCAAAAAGCTAATCATGACCAGATTAAACCATGACTTTATCTTCTAAAGTGATGAGACAGAGCCTTTTTCAAAATTGAAGAGCTTATATATCCTATATCAGCCTGGTCTACTTTTGTAGTTAGGTAATCTCATTCAAACAGATTTTTTTAAATATATGAAATGTGTATTGAATGCTTAAAGTTGTACCATTTCTGGAATGTCTTCAAATTCTGGGGACATTTCACAAAGCACAGAATGTATTGATTACAAAATAAGTATGCCAGATTTATAGGAATGACTTCTTTTTCAGACTTCAGAAGATCATTAAGAAGCATTTAAAAATATTCAGTACTCTTCAATCAATAACATCTATTATTTTTGATCTTGAAATAATTCTATTTTTTTGCTAATAGTAGTCTATTCATGAAGTTCTCTTGTCCTTTGGACATGACCCTCTAGTCTTGGAGCACTTTCTTTCTGAGCTCATCAAGATGTTTTAAGCTCAACTTATACATTTTCTGGCCAGATCTAGAATCATCCACACCTCAAAGAAGCCCTGGTTCCTTTTAGAGGCAAATGGTTTTTAAGACCATAACCTGGGTACTGGGGGCTTTTCGTTGCTACTGTGTTGTCCTCACTTCTAAGCCTATTTAGTGGAGATATATACATAATACGCACGCACATACATATATATAGTATATAAGAATTTTAAAAACAATACTAATACTGTTAATAACAGTAATGCTACTGAATGGCATTTCAAATTTATTTACAGCTCTATTTGACCTTGGAATATATACCACCATTGTTGTACAATCATAATACTGTATTCTAGAGCAAATATTTTTCCTGTGTTCTTGATAGTCACTTAGGTTTGTTTTCATTCTTTTTCAACTTTTAGGATTTTCTTTTATTTTCATTTACTAATATTAATGTTATTTGTGTCAAAACTATGACCAGCTCATCCAGAGAAGTCTGTGTTTACCCCTAAAAACTTTTTAAAGTGGTTTTTGGTTTATCCATTTAGTAGCGTTCCTTTTCTAAATAGTAGCAGTACCAATATCTTTGCATTTCTCCCCACATCCTTTCCTTCAGCACTCATTCATTTTATGATTAATAATACATTGGTGAATGATGTGGTTTAAGTAGAACTTTTTAAAAAAATGTAATGATAACTTAGTTTCTGAACTACTGAAGTTTTGACCTGGAGACACGATGAAACACTTTTAAAATAAAACTGCCTTTAAATGTAAATCTTTTTTCCTTGAAGTCCTTTCTTCCACGAGAAGCAAATATTATTATTTACTTGTTTTCTGTGCCTCTTAAGTTGCCAGGAAAGAGTTTAACACAGTTTAAGATGAAGTTTGTACTTCCCCGGCTGTCACCTCTGCCTCACTGCCAGCTTTGTGTGTCGGTTGGCTGCCAGTCCCCTGCCAGGCTGCTCAGGTGAGATGGACACTTGCATGTCACTGGTGCTCCGCCCTGGAGACTGCGGTGGCCCCTCCAGCCCCTCCTAGATCTCGGGAGAAGCCCGGAAATCTGGTCCCTGGAGCAGCTGTTCGCCCGCGGGCTCCTGGTTCTGCAGCTCCCCGATTTGGGGCGCAGGTGCATGGAGCTGGCGCGGCACTTGGGAGCTGGGGCCGCCCCGCCCGCGCACGGTGATGCCGGGAATGGGGGCGGGAGCGCGGTCTCGCGCGCTCACTCGCTCGCTCCCGCCCGCTCCCCACCCCAAGCCCTCTCCCGCCTCAGCCGAGGAGGCTCCGCACTGCAGATGCCTGCCCGCCTCTCCGCGTTAGGTGCCTCCGGTGGCGCCTCTCAGGTCGCCCGGACCTCTGAGCTGCGGCCACGCTCCCGCTGCTCCCGAGGGACCTTGAACTGAGCGGACTTGCGGAGCAAGCCCTGCGCGCGAAGCCACTACCTGGGCAGGGCAGCGGGGACTCGGGCGGACGACGGCGGCTCGGGAGCCCGGGGTGCTTTCGGATGCGGCAGGACAAGCTGAGCGGCTCCCTGAGGCGTGGAGGGAGATGCCTGAAGCGGCAGGGTGGCGGTGGTGGCAGCGGCGGCGGCGGCGTGGGCACCATCCTGAGCAATGTGCTCAAGAAGCGCAGCTGCATTTCCCGGACCGCGCCCCGGCTGCTCTGCACCCTGGAGCCGGGTGAGGACCCGGGGGTGCAGACGGGGCGCTAGAAAGTAGTGTGGTGGCCCCGAGCCCGTGCCGCTGGCGCGTCTGCCTCAGCTGGACACTGTCTAGGCCGGCAGCGCCCGCGGCGACTGGGTGCCGAGCACTGGGGCTTGGGCAGGCGGGGCTGGGTCGCCTCGGGAGGGCAGAGCGCAGAAGAGGGCCTGGGCTGGGGCAGCGGCCTCTCTAGGCGCGGAGGACCCGCCGCTCCTACTGGCTGCTCGTGGGTCCCCATGCCGCGGCCTGAGTGCGGTCCAGCCCTCCGTGTGTCCCGGGCCCCTGGCGAGCAGTAAGCTCGGCCTTCTCTGTGGTGGGGAAGTGTGGGTGGCCGCCCCTGGCCACCAGAGGCCGCACCACCAATTGTGTTTCGGACTTGCGGGGAGACAGACCTTGAAAGAGGTGTGTGAAGGCAGAAACCTGCAGGTTTGACACTTCAGGTCTTTGGGAAGGCAGTGGCGGCGAAGGAAAGATCGGGTGCTTTTTTCCGTGGGACCCTGAGGTGCGAGTGCCAGGGTCAGCTCACTGGAACCTCTAGTTTGTTTGTCCAGGTGGGGAAAGGGCAGGAAACATTCTTGCAGGTAGAGATCCTTTTTTATAGGTAAAGTCTAGAAGCGTCCCTGGCTGTGCTAGTCTAGGCCCTTTATGCTGTCAGCCTATGTTTACACTTCTCTGCTTCTCCAAGCTGCATAACTCCGCGTCTGCTCCACCACCCGGCATCCCTCCCCGGGGTTTTATGAGCCCAGCCCTAGCGGGCGGGCGCCTGAGCGCACAGCTTTCTGGCTAGGGGCGTCCGCTGAGAGAGCCGGCTGTAGTCTCACCGTGCTTTGCGCTCACCTGTCCCTGGAGTGCCACCAGCTGGGTCCTAGATTGGCTTGTTGTTCTTGCCTCCCTGCTCCCAGCGCCTTAGGGGCTCTGCGAACCTGAGGCAGCAGGGGAGAATCGGCCGAGGCTCTGAACCCAACGGGTGGATCGCGTCACTGTCTTTCCGACCTCGTGGTTTCTTTGTTTTTCTCCCCAAGGAAGTGTGTAGTTCCAGAGACTGTAATATTTATTCACCGTCTTTCCTTTCTCTTAAAAAGAAAATCTTTCTACATTGAAAGTGTTTTGTATTTCTAAATCTGAACAGCGTGATGATCAGATGAAACATAAACCTTTCCCCCTCCCTTGTTCAGCTTGAAGAAAAGAGGTGTAAATGACCTGATTCAGCTTTTGCAAGCAGGCGGCAAATGATCAATTCCAGTTAAATCCTGTGACTCATTTTTGATCATGAGAAAATAGTTGTGGTTTGGATCAGGCAAGGCAATCGACACAATGCCCAGCAGGTGCTCTGAAAAAGTCAAGGGAACATATTTGGCCATACGCACAGGAAATCCGGGGCTTTTAGGTTGGTTGAAATAAGTCAGCGCTGGACTGAATTTCCTGGTCTTTGTTACAAGAAAGCAAACGTCATGACTATATGTTCTCCGTTCAGCACCCCAAAACTGGACAGCAACCTCACAACGAGGTCTTTTTTTTTTTTTTTCACCCTGCTTTAAATCTTGAACGCCTGTGACTAATCTTTCATTGCCCTGCGCTGAGGCAGGACTTCATTTACAGAGAGATAAGAATCCCAGGGGAGGGAGTAGTTACTATACCTTCGGAGAAGAAAGTCTTATGTATTCTAAACAGCATGGTTTTGTCTCTGAAGCTTTGAAAAGAAATTTCCATGCATTGATTGGATGCCTAGGATTCTCAATCACAGCTTGACTTGAGAAATTTAGGACCCAACTCAGGTAATCAGATGCTCTTCCAGGAATATAAGAAGGGCATCTTCATACTGTTATGGGCTTTGGCCAGCCAAACACATCTCTTTCCAACATCTTGACTCCATATGTATGTTCTTTGAAGAAGACAAATCTACTTTATTTTTATAATTTTAAAATTCTGAAGATTGTTCCTATTCATACGTCAGTCCCTATCTAGTGGAAGTTGTGAAGTTTTCAATAGGCCTAATCTGTAATCAACATCTTAGAAGCCAAAATGTCCTCATAAATGATAAATCTGAATGCTGTTGATAATATTTGGTATATCTTGGTCCATGAACTTTTAAGTGATAAAGGTATTAAAATTTCCTAAATGTTGCTTCACTGCTTTTGAAGTTGTAGAAAAAATATAGAGAGCATTTTAATATTTGGTGATATTTTTTAAATAGAACTTAAGTGGGCATAAAATTGCCATGCAATTTGACTTCATTCACAACCACACATACTTCTAACAAGGGATTCTGAATTAGAGTTTATTATAAGTATTAACAGAGTCCTTATGCTCATATTTATCTCCTTATATTTCATAGATTTGGAATTTGTGTCAAAGTTTAAATTTGTAGATTATTTGGAATTGAATTCTATTTTTAACTTGTAATCTGTAATTAAACAGTTTACTCTTCAATGAATACATCAAGACTGTATTCATTTGTTAAATCTATGAAATTGTTAAATCTATGAAAATCTCCAAATAGAGTTGTTAAATGGGTTTATTCCATAAGTGGGACGACAATGATATTTTTGTACCTTTTGTTATGCTACTAAAATTTACATACTAGACTGAGCCCATGTGAGTATCTGTAGAAGACAGATTCTTTGTAGAGAATTCTCTTCCTAAGTTTCACAAATATTAATAACATAGTATGAGGTGATTTATAGTTAATCATCATAGCAGTCTACTGAGATAGATGTTATTATCCTCATTTTAAAGATAAAAAATTGAGCTTGAGACAGATTAAATAATTTGACTGATCCTAGGAGCCGAGGTTGCACGGAAGTCTTTCTGACTCCAAGCCTGTGGTATTACTTTCTGGTTTTGTTTTTGCATTATTCCAGATGGCTTGGAAACTCCCAACCTATGTGATATGCTTCACTCTATTACCATAGGAGATTTTTTTCCATTTTAATAATAAATGTTCTACTTTCAACAAAATTGACTAAAATTTAGCAAAAATAAGTAAAAATTTTATGATGATTCGGTAGACTCATGTTGATATTTGCCTTTATTCTTTGATTGATTAACACATTCTCTTAAAAAAACTGTTATTTATGTATTTTCCTTTTAGGAGTTGACACAAAACTGAAGTTCACTCTCGAACCATCTTTGGGTCAAAATGGTTTTCAGCAGGTAACTTTACTTTTGGTTTTAAAAATGTCCTTGTACATTTTTAAAGGTACACAGGGATGTATTCTCTAAGAAAAATTATTGAGAAAAAACTTCTCAATAGAAAAATTAGCATCTGCTTTAATATGCATGACATCAATTTTTAAAATGATGGATAAAAGAACTTATAAATGTACAAGTGGCCTGGGTTTATATTTGAATGAATAATGTACATTTTATTAATGGTGCAAGTGTGAAAAAAAATTAAAAAAGCAAGTGTCTCTTTTTCTGAATCCATAATACATGTTTTGCTTTAAAATTATGGTTTCCTAATCATTGTGTGTATATATTGCAAATGAGTCGCAGGTGTGTTAGGGGTTTCTATGCATGGGACTTAGAGCAGCCTTAGCCTTCAGATCTGTCATATCTGAAAGAAGCGTTGACTATCCCAGTGTACTATGTAAATTTTGACATGCTTAATAGATGTCAAGAGGGCAAAAAGTTGAAAAGTGCTTATACAGGTTAATTTTATCACTTTGCCTTTTTTGTTCCCAGTGGTATGATGCTCTTAAGGCAGTTGCCAGACTTTCAACAGGCATACCAAAGGAATGGAGGAGAAAGGTAAGGAGGATTCATAGGACTAAAATACAAAACGATCATCACTCTGTCCCTCTTTCAAGTGTCTGGAATGTCACAGTGGATTTCTAGATTTAGTAATTTGAAACTTGTCTCTCTTTAGTATTTGCTCATTAAATAAGTATTTGATTAGCTATTCCTTGCCAGGTACTGTTGTAGGTACAGGGAATACTGCTGTGAAAAAAACAACAACAGAAATCCAGCAGACTAAAGTTTTTGTCTTTGGACCTTACAAGAAATATAAAGTATACCAGATGGTTATAAGTATCATGGATAAAAATAAAGCAGTGAAAGAAATAAAGAGAGTATGGGGGCATGGAGATAAGGAGGTGGAATTTTAAATAACAAGGTGACATTTGAATAGGCCTTGAATGAGGTGAGCAATGAGCCCTGCAGCTACCTGGGAGAAGAGCATTCCTAACAGGAAAGGCCAGGGCGGTTGCTGCACAGTGAACAAAGGAAAAAGCAATAGGAGAGAGGGTCATAGAGGTAATGTGATGGGGTAGGAGGGTGGCACATCACATTCTTGCAGACCATATTACAATACTTGCCCAGTATGACATGGGAAGAGTTGGGAAGTTTTGAGCAGGAGAGGATTATGTTATGACCTTTATTTTAAATGAACCATTCTGACTACAGACTTGAGAATACGGGGAACCAGAAGACAAGCAGAAGACTTCGTTAATTCAAGCAAGAGATAGGTCAGGGGTGTGGATGTAGAGATGAAGAGAAGGGGTCCTGTTTTATATATATTTTTGAAGACTGAGAAGACAAATTCCTATTGCATGGAATATAAAGTTGTAAGAGGATGTCAGTGATGACTTCAAGATATTGACTCGAGCTAATAGAAGAGTAGGGTTACTGTTTAGGCATGTGGGAGGAGCAGGCACATGTATTTATATGTGTTAGTATTGTTGGGATGGTAGTAGATTAGATGATTGATTTATGGATCTGTTAAGGCTGAGATGCCTATTAGAGATCGAACAAGCTTACAAAATCATATAGCTAGTCCAACAAACTGAAATAAAATTTGAAGAAAAAAGAAAACTTCTGTTTTCTTAACATTATCCTTAATGCCTGGGTAGTTCCTTTGTACATATAGGCGCTCAACAAATATTACTTAAAATAATAAATAAAGGACCTCAGTTGGTGTAATTTAATACAGCAGACATTTCAGTTGGACTCTGTTAGATTTCTGGATCTGAAACTATGTCAGATCTAGGATCAGTTTTTATTTTCTTGTTGGATATAATTCTTTTCTAATAAATAAGGGTGAAATTATTCATTTCATGCTAGCTTCATTCTTCATTAATATTTTAGGTTTGGTTGACCTTGGCAGATCATTATTTGCACAGTATAGCCATTGATTGGGACAAAACCATGCGCTTCACTTTCAATGAAAGGAGTAATCCTGATGATGATTCCATGGGAATTCAGATAGTCAAGGTAATGCCTCTAAGCTTGGCCTAGTGTCTTAACTTAGAATGAATACTACAAGAGCCAGATGTTTCCTGGACAGAGAATCAAACAATGTATACTCTATGGTCTGAATGTCTCTGTGTTTTCTTTTTCCCCATTTATTAGTTAATAGCCTTTTTATTTTTTTAAAGGGAAGGTGCAGACAGGAATGAAGGGGAGCAGAGACAGGCAGTCAGGAAGAGAGAGGAAGAGACATTTTATTTATTTAGTTGTTGGTGATTATCCACCTTCCTTCACCCCCACCCTCTGAAGCTCTGAACCTTGGGATGAATGTGGACTGCATCTGTCAGACTTAACCACTAAACCACTGGGGTGGCCAGTTAACAGCCCTTCAGTGGGCGAATTTTGACAATGCCTTGTCTTCATAAATTCGAATGTTGTCATCAAGAAGAAGAAATTTACAGTTGTATTCACATGTTTTTATCTTGCTCACATGATAGATTTAAATTCCTTTTTTCACTTTAGCACGAAGTCAGTGCTACCAACTAGATTTTTACATAGAAGTTACTGATTGAGAAATTTAAAGTTAAATATATTTCATGTTAGAATAACTGGGCTCTTATTAGGGCCTTTGATAATATTTTCGCTGTCAATTTATAAAGATAGTTTGATTGATGCGTCTGTTAGACACGAGACTGTTGACGATTCAGGCCGGCTCTGCAGGCAGCTGTGGTTTGCCCGCCCAGGTTATAATAGTGGATTGGAGCCTTGTATTAACCGTTAAAGATGCTGATTTGATTTGATTTCACTATTATTCTCTTACATAAGCCTCTGTCATTTTTTTTTTCTTTTATATGAGTACTATGATGCTAAGTTGAAGTTTGAAATGGAAAGTTGTTTCATGTAAATTTTGGTCACCAGGAAATAGTTAATGCTTTGGCAGATTTGAAGGTACCTTTTTTTCATGAGGGAGTTCTAATGAAACTAAG
This sequence comes from Solenodon paradoxus, assembly GCA_004363575.1. NCBI lineage: Eukaryota > Metazoa > Chordata > Mammalia > Eulipotyphla > Solenodontidae > Solenodon > Solenodon paradoxus. Next base: position 393,421 of record RJWH01001252.1, on the reverse strand, counting down.
CTACTTTCTAATCTGATGGGTTTGTTTTAGACAAATGATTAAAAAAAACCCAAAACTGTGGAGTTTATATTATATACTTGAAAATTTCTTTGTATATTTTGCACTGTCTATACTTCAGCTGTTTATTTGTATTTCAGAATATGTTTCTCAGAGATGAAGTATTCTAAAATTGAGATATTTCCTTTCTGTTTAAATTAGGGATTAAAGCAGCCCATATTTTATAATAATCATGTGAATAAAGTACTTCTTATTTTGTCATTGAAGTGAATGCTGTGACAGTTATATGACATTAGCTCCTGAAAAGCATAGTTTCTGCTTGGTAATTAGCTTATTGATATTTCCCTCAAAACAACAATACAGCAAATGTTTCTGTCCTTTTTATACAAATTTATAAAATATTTATTATAGTATGATTTCTCTGTTTTGGACAAAATGATTTTTCTGTTTCTCTTAGTACAGGTATCCTTTTGTTGCTATTTTAATTTTGTTGCTTAATTTTTGGAGTTTTGACAGTTAAATATTATATAATCTGGGTGTATGTGTGTAGAAAGGAATAATGTTAGCATCTAAAATACATGTTTTGATACACCCTGGTGGTGTTAGCAGCTGTGGTGTGGACCATGTGAAATGCAGGAACCTGGGTTTGCAGCCCATGGTGTGGGGAAAGCCAAAATTAGCAAATAAATAAAAGTCCTTATAAATAAAATACTTGTATTGAAATGGCTATTGTTTAATCTGAGCAGTAGTAATTATTTAAATAATATGTAGAATTATATGGAATTGTAAGGTACTTTTTATTAATTCTGAGCCACTTTTGTGTTAGCTCTCGGAAATGCTTTAAGTAGAAAATTTACCTGAAATTTCCCTTGAAAATGTCTCTATTTTTCAATAAAGCTGGGGGAAAAGTGTCTCAGCCTATTAGACAACATTAGGAGAAGGAAAGCAAAAAGAAATGTCTTGGTCCATGTGTAATTCGGTGCATATACATTAAAAAAAACTAAAATCCTGGTTGATAATTTGACTCCATTTATTGCTGAGACAAAAAATAAAGCTGAAGTCTTTTTTTTTCGTTTGTATGTTTGGGTGGGGGAGTAGGGGAGAGAATATAAAGAATTATTTGAAAACATTTTTTTCTTCCTATTTTAGGATCTTCACCGCACAGGATGCAGTTCTTACTGTGGCCAGGAGGCTGAGCAGGACAGGGTCGTGTTGAAGCGGGTCCTGTTGGCCTATGCTCGATGGAACAAGAATGTTGGGTACTGCCAAGGCTTTAATATCCTGGCTGCACTAATTCTGGAAGTGGTGGAAGGCAGCGAAGGGGATGCTCTGAAAGTGAGTATCAGACTCTGCAGAAGGCAAACACATGATACCATTTCTCCAGCATGGAGCCAGGTCAAGACAGATTAGATTCATGTAGCTGCTAAATGTGAGGAGAATGTTTATATTTCTCATCTTGCTTATAAATACGTATCATTTTTAAAGCAAGTTGAATACTAATTGAATTATCTGTTGCAAACTGAAGACATGTATTACCTCACATTTCATTGAATTAGAAACCTAGGTGTAATTTAGTTGGCCTTCAAACTGTTGCCTGTGGCTGTGGTCTCATCAGAAGACTCAACAGTGGGAGTATTCACTTCCAAGGTTGTTCGCGTGGTTGTTGGGCGATATTTAATTCCTCATAGGTTGCTGGACTGAGGGCCTCGGTTCTTTGTAAAGTTTGGCCAGAGGTCTTTTAAGTTCCTTGGTGCGTGGGCATCTCCATCTTACAGTATAGGGACTAGCATTGCTGAGTGAGCAAGAGAGTAGGAAGAGTGAGGGCAAGGCAAAAGAGATTAAGTTATAGATGTGTAGTTTAAAATCAAGAGTGATATTCCATTAATTTTGCAATACTTTATTCATTAGAAGCCAGTCATTTCTAGCCCAGACTCAGAGGAAAGGACTTATATTAAGGGTGTGACCACTGGCTGGTAGTTGTGTTACAAAGTACTGTTCTACCAGTCATGCTTAATTGTAGTTGAATCTTCTTAGATCATTTTAATCTTTCATATTTAGGACAAGGTATGGAAAAGTTAGTCTGAGAGTGAGTATCTGTGATGGAAGATGTTTGTGGAAAAAGGTTATAGAAGTGGTTTATGTTTATGGTATTTCAGTCTTTGATACCTAAGTCCTTTATTAGTATAAATGAAATTCTGGAAATACTTTAAGATGGGAAGCTAGCAATTTAAGCTTATAGATCTGAATATGAATCAAGGAGTCATCAATAATAGCCCTTTTGAGAAATTAAGCATTTCAGATTGTGGACAATGGCCACTGCCTTATTTGCTTGGGGCAGTGTGTAGTTGCTAATTCATATTTGCACCTTTTAACTTCTCTTGATTGCAATGTTTGTGATAGATGTATTCAACAGCCCTTCCCCCTCTTTCTACAACTCTGAATTTGATTGTGGTGAAAACCTTAGTAATACTCTCAATCACTGACTACTGTGATATGGAAAAATAAACACATATTCCTCCTGGTTTTATAGATAGCATGGTGGAAGTAATTATAAATCTGGCCTGAAATGATCTAAATATGTATTCATCTCTCAGTTTTCCATTCATTATTTCAGGAAACAGCTTTGAATCCACTTGTTTATCAAAAAGGCAGGAGTGGGCATAAAGACTGTGATGGATCAAATACTTACATGAGTTTAAAATATCTTTTATGAAGAAGTAATTTTATTTAGCTTATTAGCATTAGTTCATCCTTTTTCAGATGTAATTTGTATGACTGTAAAATGAGAATGAGTCTGTTAAGAAGTGGAATAAGTAATTCAGGCTGGGGGTGTGGAGAGGTTTGGGGAATGGGGTGTACATGCAAACAAATTATGAAAAGACTCAGTACATTTGAGAAGCTGAAAAGTCACATGCAAAGATGGATTAAATAAAGCTAAGAAAACTGAATATATTTCTGCCTTAAATATCTTGATTTGACATTTAATATGCAAAGGAAGGTTGGGTTCATGAAGAAATACTTCTAATGCAAAGAAAAATATTGAGTGTCAGTGTTTTTCCAGTAGCTATCTTGGCCTCGCCAAGTTGTGATTTTTGTAGGAAATATATAGTTTATCAGGAGGAGGTAAACTATTTTCCCTGCTTTTCACACTTAACTGTTTTTTCTTAGTGACTTTTTTTTTTAACTACTTGTTAAAATCTTGAGACTCTCCATTATTTATTTTTAAAAAATAGTTGTTTGTTTAGAACAGTGTTAGATTCACAGAAAAATGAGATAAAGGTACAGAGATTTCCAATATACTCCCTTCCCCATTACCAACATCACTGATCAGAGTATTATGTCTGTTAAAAATCTAAGAACCTTTTTTCGATACATTGTAATCACCTAAAATTCATAGTTCACAATAGGATTTACTCTTGGTCTTGTACATTCTGTGGGTTTGGTCAGCTCCATAATGAGACATATATTCATTATACTATCATAGTTTTTTTCACTGCCCTAAACATCCTGTGCTCTGCCTATTCATCATCACTCCCACTCCCTACCTCCTCTGATCTTTTTACAGTCTCCATAGTGTTACTCTTTCCGGAATGTCATCACAGAGTATTGGTTTCTTTCACTCTGTAATGTACATTTAAGGTCTGTTATCTCTTTTGAGTCGATTTTTATGAACAGTGTAAGATTTGTATCAAGATTCTTTTTTTTTTTTTTCCATTTGGATGTATAATTGCTTTTGCAGTATTTGTTGAAGAAACTGTCTTTGCTCTATTGCCATTATTTATCTCAATTTTATAAAAGATGTTATATTTCGGCACACTCTGGTGGAGCAGCAGTTAGGTCAATGGCTTCTGAAGGAGTGTTGGCCACTTACCTCTGGGTTCGAGTCCCAGACCCAGAGGGCAGCAACCAGAAATGCTGCTTCCTCCTCTCTCTCCCTGCCTACTTGCCTTCATTCCTGCCAGCATCTTTCCTTAAACAGACAAGCAGAAACTTATATTTAGTCTTTGAAATAATAGTGGGTGATGGTGGAGGGCAGGGTGTGTTGACATATATCTGAGGAATGGGAAAATTGCACATATGGGGAACCTATATATAATAAATATGATTTTATTTTGATGTGTAAAATCAAAGTTACTACAATAAAATGTTTTTAAATAATAGTGGGTGGAGAGACTTAGCTGCAAAGACATCACTAAGACAAAGACATCGCTGGCTCATATCTTATGTCAGAGTATGATATGCCTTTAAACAAAGAATTTTATTGTGTCACATGAATTACTGTAATAATTGGGTTTTTTTATTTCCATGTTATCCTGAGGGATTATAATTTCTTCATAAAAACATTAGTGTCTTTCTTGGTATAATAGAACTTATCCTTGAGGAATAGTACAATAATAGATTGCTACTTTTAAATTTTGCCCTCATGATCCTGTGGCTCCCTCTTCTCATTCCTTTAGTGTGTTTGATCTGCTAGAAATCTGCCTTCCCCCTCAGCTAGTCTAATATGCAGGACCTCCTCATTCATATAGATTGAATATACTTCTTTTATTGCTAAGCTCCTGTCTCTGAGGTGACGAAACCTGGAAAATTCTGTCCTAACATAAGAAGACTAAGGAGGCTCCCTGACCCTGTCTACTCCGTAAAATCCCAGAGGAGTCTTCAAAAAGTATATTCCATCTTTGTTGACTTAGACAAAACCATGACCATAAAAGTAGGACTCACAAGCCAGGGATGAAGGAAAATGGGACTTTGGGAGTCTGGGAGAATTTTAAAATAGGGTTTTGCAAAATGCTGAAAACCAAAATGTGAGCTAACTACTTCTTCATCAGCATGTAGAGCCAGCTCTGCTTTTGTTTTCACTTTTGCTTTCTCCTGCTGTGGGGAATGAGGGGCTCTTCTAGGGAGGCTGGCGCATAACCATATCATGCAAGCAGAGAAAAGAACAGAGATACAGAACTTTTCTGTATCTTGCTGGGTCATTCTAGTGGTTTTTGCTGTCTTAGAAAAGATAAACTAGATCGAACAATTAGAATTAAGTTATTAATTTGAAGGACTTGTGAGACAATTTATTAATGAAATTTAGATTTTAGTAGTATCACTTGTTCAAATAAAACCTTATTGCACTGACCCAGGAGAGGAAAGTGGATAAAACCCATCATCAGTTATTCTAATACCCTAAGATGATTAGATACCCTAATATACTGCTTTAGAATGTACTGTTTTAGAATGGGCCAACTCTTAGTTTTCAGGTTGCAAAACTGTGCTGACGTCAAGGAGTCAATATTGAGATTCCTGTCAGCTGCCGAGGAAACATGTGCTCTGTCACTTCTCAAAGTGAAACTGAGGGTATATAACCATAGCTGTTTAAGGGGTGAGCTCAGGTTTAGTGACATACCTAGAAATTTTAAACAGCAGCAGCTTTCGGGTCTGAGTTACTTAGATAATTACCTTATGACTCATTTCCTAGGGTGGAGATGAGCCTTGCCAGTCCAGAACATGTGGTACTGACGCATTTAAAATGTTGTGTGTTTTGTTTAGGTAACTGTATTTTCTCTATTTGCATACGTTCTATTTAGGACATGTTAGGAATACCAATTTGTATGAAGCAATCTTTTCTTTGTCTTTTCCTTCAGATTATGATTTATCTTATTGATAAAGTGCTTCCTGAAAGCTATTTTGTCAATAATCTCCGGGCATTGTCTGTGGATATGGCTGTGTTCAGAGACCTCTTGAGAATGAAGCTCCCGGAATTATCCCAGCACTTGGATTCTCTTCAGAGAACTGCAAACAAGGAAAGCGGAGGTAGTGATGATTCAATGATATTTTACCTTTGAAAGATTGTGTGTCTCTGATTCCACTCCGCATATGAACCTAAACCCTCAATGGGAATACATATTTTCAGATATTTTTATTAGGGAGTTTGGTGTAATGAAATAGATTTCTAGAAAACAAAAACAAAATAAAAAAGCAGAGCCACTTTTTGTACCTCTCCCTGGTCATGGTTAGGAAGTTGGTCACGATTCTGATATTTCAGTACCATATCAAAAACTAAAATGATATATTGTACTTCAGATGGAGAGTGGCATACCCATTTTTACTGTCTAGCTGAACTGTTCTAATCCGGTACCAGCTTATAGCAGTTTTTTAAAAACCGAGCTACAGGTGCAGGTACGTACACACTGTGGTTTTGCCGGAACCACTGATACTATGGGGGAGTGGAATATTTATTTTCATAAAGTTGCAGGAGATAAAAGCAGCGCTTTTAGATCAAAATATTTAGTATCCCTTTTATGTATGTATTCTGTGGATATTGAGATTCTCCTGACTTGAAAGGGTTGGTTCTTCCTGGAAAAGGCCTCTTAGCACCTCTAAGGTAGACTCTGAACCCTGCGGACAGCACTGGGGTGAGTGGGGCAGGATTGGAGATGGCTCTGACAGCTGTCATTTTATAGTGGACACTGTCCTGCTCTTTCAAGTACCTGAGTGGAGAGGAAGTGATGTCACTGCTTGCACTTCCCTGCCTATGCTCAGGATACTGGAAAGAATAGTCAGAGGTTTGTTGTGTTTCCTAGAAATGCTTGCCAGCTCCTGACCCACACATTTAAATCTGGGAAAATGTAAATGATTGGAAATGGATTGTGAGGACCTGCTCCATGAATAAAATACACTGGAAATTTTAGTGACACCTGGCTTTCTGTAAGCCATTCATTCTAAGCCATTTGAAAATCCTCTTTTAATTTGGCTGTGGAGTACAGTTATGCATCCGTGTGGATTTCAGACATCTTCTAGATAAACCAACCTGTCTGTCCCATGGTAGACAGGCTATCCGGGCTCTTAAGTTTTCCCTCAAATGTCCTGCACTTGTCTGCAAGGAGTGACCTCAGATTATTGTCTCTGAATAAAGATACTGTCGTTCAAAGGTAAAAAGGAAGAGATTGCATGAAGGAGAACAGATCTCTTTTTTAATATACTGGGGTAAACACACGGGTTGACTAATTTGGAAGGTCAATCTAAATTTCTTAATTTTTATATCTCATTAAAATGCATACATGTGCCATCACGAGAAGTGAGAAAGATCCCAGTGCTTATAGTGAATTCAGAAACTTCAAAGTGATCTGGATCCCAGATCTTTAAGACTGTTTTTACTTCAGTTCAAAATATTTTTAAATTTCATGTTGTTTATAATCTTCAAATATTTTTGGATTTTTCCATCTTTCTGTTAGTTTTATTCCAGTATGATCCAAGAACTGTGTATAATTTAAGAAGCGGACAAGTAATTTATAATGAGCAGTTTTATTTTTATCAGCAGTACTTGAATAAAAATGGACTTCGAAAATCAGCTTTTGCTTTTGAGAGGCTTTGTCCTGTTTTTAGAAAATATTCTCCTTAAGTTTCACCACCCTACAGTAGGCAGAGCCAAATTCATTTTTAGGTGATTTTTCTGAAATACCATAAAAATTTTGTGAAGTTCATGTTGTTGATATTTTCATTAAACCTGTTTATGTTCTCCTAGAAAAATAAAGGGAAAAGGGGGAAAAGGACCAGCATTAAGAGATATAAAGAAATCAGTCAGGAAATGTCACCTCTTTGGGTGGATATGGATAACTGAAAGAGACCATCTTTCTCTCTTGAAAATCATCAGTTCTGGAGAAACGGAGAGTCTGTGTTTTATTTCAGGTGGATATGAGCCCCCACTTACGAATGTCTTCACGATGCAGTGGTTTCTGACTCTCTTCGCCACTTGCCTCCCTAACCATACCGTTTTAAAGATTTGGGATTCCATCTTCTTTGAAGGTTCAGAAATCATCCTGAGGGTGTCGCTGGCTATCTGGGCAAAACTGGGAGAGTAAGTGATTTCCTTTTCTGTTCTGGTCTATGGCCGTAAGCAGTTTCTCTACTCAAACGTGTGGTGTAGAGCATCCAGATACACATGTGAGAAAAGGAGAAAGTTGTGAACTTTGTTTGATTCTGAAATTTCAGCTGACTCGTTCTTTATTGTGGGGCGTGGGGCTGGGTAGATGGACTCTAGCTCAGAGTGGGGCACAGGCTTTTTCCACACTGTAGACTTTCTTCCTTCTCAGTGCTAGTGACCAGACTCATTCACTCTTTGTCAGTGTCTCTTTGCATGTTAGTTGGGAAGAGGGAAAGGAACTGAAAGACCCAGAGAGGGGTAGGTGGGTTTGTTGGTTAATATCACAAGTGGACTTATTTTAAAGTCTTGGTCATCCATTCTGCCTTTCAGGGCTGTGATAAAATCAAGTGTGATAACACACAGAAGGTACTAGGATATCAGAGCATAAGGATTTCTCTATGGAAATCTATTACTACCGTTTTGCTGAATAGGTTTTACTTACATTTTTAACTAGTAACAGGATCGAACAAACTAGAGTGTTTTCATTTATTTCTAAGATATTATGACTAGTTACATTAAAATTCTTCCTTCTGAGTAATAGAAGAAGCATTAGGCTGAAATTGTTCTAGCTAACTTAAGGTGCACAGAAGTTTTTAGTGTTTCTTTCCTAGAGCTATAAATGACTTGAGTGGGTACCCATAGACAACATGTCAGAAAATTAATAAATCACTGCCTGCAATTTGTTTCAAAAACCTTTTAACTAGTCTTTGTATTTACGATAAGTTGTTTCCTGGGAGACTTAGGGCTTTTTTACTATTTGCAAGTCAGATCCACCAACTCTCAATTCAGGGATTTAAGGAAATCATTATTGTGTGTAAGTATTTTTAAGCAGCCTGTAGTATTTCCTTTGTTTTATTGTATATTGCTTTTCAACTAGGCAGATACATTTGTCTGTGGGGGATTCTGTCTGCTGTTATTTATCTTTTCATTTTATCCCGAGATATACCTCTTTCTGCAGTAATTCCAACCTATTCTATGCCTTGTAAGCACTTTGAACTTTGATAGTTTCTCCTGGGTGCGATTGTCACTGAATAACCACTTTATAAAATTAGTAATGCAAATAGTAAAGCACTTTAATGTTTGCTGACTCCATTATAGTCACCGTTGCAATTAGTTGTCAATATGGGGCAGGAAGAAAAGAACATGATTCTAGTTCTAACCATTACCTGTAAGACAGAATTTGTTCATACTGCTATCCCATGGATATCACACTTTGAAATATTAATAGCCACACTTAAATCTAGTATTCATTGAGTGCTGGCAATGGATAGGCATTCCTTTTCTTTTTCTTTTTTTTTTTTTTTTAAGGTGCAGGCAGGAATGAAGGGAAGTAGGCAGGCAGGCAGAGAGAGGAAGAAACATTTTAATTTATTTTTATTTAGTTCACATTGTTTGTTCCTCCTGGACCTGGGATGTGAATTCGGGTCCTTGGCATGTACATGGGCTGCATTCCTTTGGAGGTGGTTGACTTTACAAGGGTGTGCCTGGATCGGGATTATTCCAAGCATTCTAGATATATAATTAGCTCATTGAGTTCTCACCATTATCCTCTATGGTAGGGATTATTACCATTATCCCTGTTTTACAGATGTGGGAACTGAGGCGTCATAAGCTTTCAAGTGGAAGGGCCTGGTTTTGAACCTAGTACCTGAATCTTCACTTTAATGATACGAATCTACGGATAGTAATGACTACTGTTTATGAAGTTAAGAGATCTATGAATCAGACTTAGAGAATTTTAAATGTTTCAGGGTCTTTGCTCATTATAATTCTTTGTCTTTTGAGTTATGCTGTTTGTTAAAGTGAAAGGAAAGCCAAGTCAACATAAACCATCAAGGGCTGGAATTATGTTAGGTAGCTTAAACACATGATCATATTTGATTCTCTCCATAAACCTGTAAAGTTATTTCTGCTGTCTTTTCAAGGGAGAAAACTATCCTAGGAAGATTATTTAATTAGTTCAAGGTCATACAGCTAATGAGTAGCAGAACTGGGACTTACTCCTGGATCTTTCCATAATCTCCCCTGGAGATTTTGCCATTGGAAAAATCATAAACAGCACATAGGCAATCTCCAGTTTGTGTATAACTGATTGGCATATGTGCCTTTTATGTGATTATTTATGGGACCTCGTCTTTCACTTTGCTTCTGCAACTTGTCCCCTCCCTTAATGCCTCATGCTCAATCGATCAAGGTGGTTCCCCCTGGCCTCCCTTCCCACTGTATCTTGTACTTGCCATGCCACCTTCAGGTTGACTTTGACAGTGCACATCTGTCCCCATAGTCCCTATTAAAAGTCCTTCAGTAACTTGCCTTGAAGGGGCTGAGCTGGCTGGAGAGGCCCTTGCAATCTTCCCTCTGCAGTGATCCTCCCCTAGCTCTCACTAGCCCTCTTCTGTACCCGCATTCTGGTCTTGCAAAGCTACTTTCAGTTCCCTGGGCAGTGCCTATTGTTGCCTGCATCCCTCTTTATTGTCAATCTGGAGAATATTTTTCAAAACTCATCTCAAGCATTATTATTTCTCTTGTTCAACCCCCCAGGGTTAACTTAATTACTTTTTCATTTATGCCAACATTAGCGCTTCTCTTTGCTTTTGTAATAACTCTTCAGCAGTTTACTTAATTTATTTAATTACATGATTATGACAATGGGATTGGAACAACTCTCCAGAGCCTGAAGTTTTTCCATACTTTTTTTTAATTGCTCTATAGAAATTTCTTGACCTTAGTGTATGTCAAAGCTCTGCCTTATGGTTGGTGGATAAATAGTTATTCTACTAGTCAGAGAACGCCGTTACAGGTAAAACAGTGATGATACACAGTGAGGGTTCTTGGACTATTCCCTCTCCCCCACTCTAGAAGGATAGAGTCTGACCTGAGGACAGGTTGCCAGGTGACAGACGACTGACACCTAGAACCAAAGGCAAGAAATAGGGTACAATTGCAACTCACAGAAGTGCCTGGAGAAGATGAAAACAATGTTGCCTGTGAAGATACCCCCTGGATACCCAGATAAATTTTTTATGTTTTTTCATCTTTTACTTCTGCTGTGGTTTCGTTTCAGTCTGTCAGAGATCATAGTTTGCAGAGGGAGAACGACAGCTTCCTCCAGGGGATAATTGTTCTTCTGTACCCAGTTTCATGCTTCTGGTTTCTCCTCAGTGGTGGGAGTTCTGACGTGTACATGTGTCACATGGAAACAGTAGTGATGTGCAGGTGGGGCTGCGAGTCTGGGTAACAGCACAGGAAAGATGGGAACTCAGCCTGTAGTTCAGTACCTCAAAGTTGCCTTGGATATTGTTTTTTCAGTCTTTTCTCTACATATAGCCGACTGGCTGTGAAGGTATCCCAGGATTTTGATTTTTGTTGATTGCTAACTTGATCGATCTAATAATGAGAGGCAACACAGCTTGTGTTCCTGTGGGATGTACTTGGTACATAGCATGTATGTCCTGCACAATTCCTTTTTCTGTACTTTCTTTATCTAGCCAGATAGAATGTTGTGAAACGGCAGATGAATTCTACAGCACCATGGGTCGCCTTACCCAGGAGATGCTGGAGAATGACCTTCTGGAAAGCCATGAACTCATGCAGGTGAGTGGGCTGGGAGGCTCCGCCCTGCCTCAGAGAACCCTGGGGTGGTGGGAACAAGAAGTGCTGGAGCTGCTGTCTTGAGAAATGTATTTGGGCAGCACTCACATTTGCTTTTTTCCATTGACCAAGAGTCTCTATATAATTTGACAAGAATCTGTGTCACATAAGGAAGGAAGAAATGAATAATGGATATTTTTGTGGCTTTCATTCAAACTGTATTGCTTAAAATTCATGAGGTGCAATACAAAAAACACCCCAAAGCTCCAACAAATAGAAAAAAATAATCCTCCAAATCACAAGGTGCTTATTCTGAGTCTGATTCTTAGCCTTCTTAAAGGGAGACTGGAGGGCAAAGTAATTATTTAGGGGGAGGACTTTTTGAGGATAAAAGGAGATGATTCTAATCAGCACTTTGGCTTATTTATTTTGCTCACATTTTAATTTTATATTATTATATGTTAATTATACATTTCGATATGAAAGAATCGAGGAATTTTTTGTACTCTGGTATGTTACTATGTCTCAATATCATATTAAGTCAATAAAATTGACAGTGAGTATAGAAAAGATAACAGATTTAACACTCTTTCATTAGGTCCTGTAAGATACTTTTATCCTCAGTCCAGTGTTTCTGATTATTCGTCTTTTCCTGTTTTTCTTCTCTTGTCCACTGACCCACTGTGGGTCTCTGGGCCTTAGTTTCTTCTTTTTTTGTGTGATTTCTCTCTTCTCCCTGTGGTCCCCCCTTTTTTTGTCCCAACGTTTATGTTTGTGTTAAGTTCCATGTCTGATGTCATTTTTGAGTTCTGGAACTTAGACAACAGACAAGAAAATGAAGACTCAGGCCCTGATTTAGGAGAAGTAAGGAGCTTCCTTCCTTTGCTCATTTCCTGGCCCCTCAGTTCATTCTCAGAATCCCTCACTTTTAGCAGACAGTACTTGATTCTTTGAAAATATTGACCACCTAATATAACTTTCCTGAATATTCATATTTTTTATTTCAATTTCTCTTTGCATTGTCAACTCTACTTTATTCCTTCCTGTGTCAGAGGAGGGATATTTTCTACTGACCCTGACATCTGTACATTAATTCCAGCTCTTCTCACAGGTCCTGGGTCGTTTTTATCATTCATTCTCTCTCTTGGAAGGAATTTACTTTTATCTAGCATTGCTCTGTGTGCTAGATCCTGGGTCCACGCTTGGCATTTTCTGCATATTAAGTACTTTACATCCGACAGAATTGCCTGATTCAAAAGTCCAGAGCAGGGCTCTGAGATAGCATCCTTTCTTCTTTGCTCATGAAACTTCAATGATACTGCTCACTGCCTGTAGACCTTCAATGCTTTCTTGTTATGAACAGCAGTAAACAAAATGCTTCAGTCTGGTATCCTAGGCCCTGTTAACTTCTCCAGATTTTTGTTGAGTCTCTCTATTTGTAAAGAGACTTCCTTGAGGGAATTAATGTCCGATTTTATCTTTAAAGATGACTAGGAGTTGTTCAGGCGCTGTGTATGTTTGTGGGTACCCGAGTGCACACTTATGTGAGGGTGTCCATGTATTGTTGGGGGCAGTGGTGCAGAGTAGAGAAGGTACCTTGTGGTTGAGGTGAGGGGGCAGTGTGGGCAAAGGTATGCAGTGACAAACTTGATGGCATGTGAAACTGCAGGGCATTAGGTATTCGGAAGTGGATGGAAGGCCATAACCCAGGGTAGGGAGCGTGGACTTGATCTTTCAGGTCAGTAATTGTGAAATTGTTCTCACTGGAGTTCTAGGGCCCTATGGATCCTTTGAAAGGGGAAACAAAAGGGCTGTGGACCTGAACTTTTTAAGGGGTGGAGAAAAAGGGTCCGAGTTGTATCTTATGTTAACTACATGGTCACTCTTTTTTGAAAGACTCATGTGAGATAGCAGGAAACCCTGTGAGGAGGCAGTGATGGGGTAAAACAACAATGGAACAGGGCCAGTGCTTCAAAGGTGAAGTTAACAGGACTTATCATGGAAAATGGGTGTGAAATGAGGGAGAAAGAAATGGGGGCGACAGTGGTGACCCACAAGTCTGACTCAGGAGCAAGAGTGTAAGTTTGTGGAAGAGGAAAATGGGTTCATTTCCGGTGCTCCATTCCTTACCTGTCCAAGGGTGTCCCCTACCTTTTCGCCGTCAGAGTTTCATTAGGAGGAAGGAGAACCACCTCTTTGTTCTGCTTTCAGAGAATCCTAGAGAGGAAATGCAGGATGTGACTTGAATTATTAGATTCCATTTTAGTAGCATGTCTTCTGCTGAGGACAACATCTGGGTAAAGACGAACGGAGCCTAATTTTGTACAACTTATGACTTATGTGTTCGTGTTTCTTGTATATATGTCAATAATGAAAAAAAGAAATATAATTACTTTTCAACAGTGCCTAAATATAAATGTCTATTTAAGTATATGCTGGTAGTTTGGATAGTAAATAGGCTTGTTTTGGTTCCTTGGCATCATAGAGTTTTAAGGGGAGAAATGATGAGTATCATTCCAAGTCACTCTGTTTTCTGTCTTCATTCTTAAAAAAATTAATTCGATGGCTGTGATCCAGTTATGGTGGACCATAAATCTGTCTGCCATCCTGAAAAAGCTCCAAATGAAAATTGTGAACTGCATTTAAAGTCTTCTTTTTGAGCAAAGAGATGAAAGGATTCTCTCCATTTGGTCTTTCAATTCGAAGTGCCAAACACAAAATAATCTACTGAATTTCCTACTGACAGTCCCCTGAAAATCACATCACTTTTTAATTTTTATTAGCAATGGCTATTTAAAAAAATTTGACAAAGTCTCATGAATTCTTTGATGGTACTATAGAGAAAAAATAAATCGTTTGATGGCACTATAGAGAAAAAATAAATAATTTGAAGGATTTCTACATGCCTGGAAAAACCTAACCCAAAATGCTGTCAGTAATGTATTGTTACCTGGAAGGCGCTGTCTGTGTGCCAGGAGCTGTTCTTAGATGCTTCGCTTTTTTCCATTAGTGATGGGGTGGTAATTACAGGGATAGAGGCACTTATTCAATAGAAAACACTGTTTGATTAATTAGTGCTGTCCAAAATGGAAACCGTCTGCCCTGAAAAATAATGTGTGTCTGTAGCTAGAAGTGTTTAAGCAGCGTCTTTATGACCATCTGCTGGAGATGTTGTAATGGGAACTCCCATTTGGAAGGGAGGCTGAGCTAAATGATGTTTAAGTTCCTTTTGAACTCTTAAGATTTTATTAGTGTACTATATTTTGACCCTAAGATGATTAGTAAAATTTATGTCCTGGAATCTGTTGTAAATCTTTGGTTTTTTCCATAGTTGGTACCATGAGGACTGTGATGGGCTAATGAGACTCAGGGGTAAGCATGCCCTCAGACATGTGAGACCTTCTGATAAGTGAGGGAACATATGTGAAGACATACTATAAATACATTATAATATGTATAATGTAGTATGTACAATATGTAATAAAATACATATTTTAGGAACACAGACTTCTTCTTAGTAGGGCTAACTAAAAGTAAACACCAGAAAGAGGAACACAGACAAAAAATGAAAGCTCAGTGGAGCCCAGTTTCTTTTTGTTCAAATATCTTGAGCTGAGTGACCCTTGAAGGACCTTCCTAGGGTCAAGGCCACAGAATGGGACAAAGTATGCGTCAGGAAGTACTTTCCATTTCTTTTTTGTAAACTTCATGAGGCTGGGCAAAAGAATTTTCTGATAGCTTTGTATAAAGTGGGCAAAATAAAACAATTGAATCTTTAGTTATCCTACTAATTGTCTTCTATGAGACATCTTACTTTATTTGTAAGGAATTTTGAAATCCCTAGCAATAATAATACTTTTTAAACTTAAATTCAAATGGTATGAGTTTCTTCAGTGTAGAACCAGGTTTCTAAGTCGTTATGGTTAAAATGGCCCCGAGTGAAGGGCAGACTGACTGTTGACCCAACAGTGGACAACGTTCAGTGTGTGATGATCAGAGGCTGGTGCAGCTCTACTGAGGCCGACGTGAAGGTGGCTGCACTCTGGACCTTGAGTTAAAGTGCTGAGGAGAAGCGTTCACGTCGCTTTATTTCCCTCAGAGGCTATGTGGAGCAAAGACAGTTTCAAGAGCAAGGAGGGAATTCTGTACTGACTGCAGGGCAGTTTCTTGGGTGATAATCTGTTGGGATCTTTGTAGGATCAAAGACCATGCATGTTCACTGTGACCATATTAATTAATAAAATCATGTAAAGTATTCTAAGTATATAGAATGTATTAAAATTAACATTACAAACCTACGTACCCAACTTAGGAAATAAAACATTAACAACAGGATAAATAAATGTGCTGCTCTCTGATCTTACCTCTCTCTCGCCTCTCGGGTAATCACAATTCTGAATTTCATGCCCTTCACTTTTCAGAGGATTGGAAACGAGACCTCATCTTATACTCCAAACTAACAAGCTGCCTTCTGCTTCTTTTTCGGGGATGACAGTTGACTGTCAGTAGATTGTACCACTCTTAGCATTTTGGCAAATCAGCACAGTTAATCCTTGGAGAATGTGGGGTTAGAACACTCAGAAATCTGCGTATAACTTTTTATTCCCCCCAACATTAACTAGAATTGTCCCGAATATCCATCAAGGATTGGTTTCAGGACCCCCAAGGATACCCAAATCCTTGGAAGCTCAAATCCCTGATAGCCTTCTCTCTGGGTTCTGCATCCTTGGATTTAACCCACTGACAACCGTAGTTGAGTGAATCTGTGAATGTGCAAACACAACATAGAGAAAAAAAGTCCTCTTGAGTGAATCTTTGAAATTCAAATCTGTGTTGTTCATGGGCCAACCGCAGGTAGTACATGGGATAAGACAGTTCACTGGTGACTTGTTTGCTCTAAATGGTGTAGCTGTGCATGATAAGCAATGGAGAATTGAAGGAGCTTTAGAGCACACTTCTTGTGTGGAATTTGGGGCAGTATGGAAGATGTAAGTGGATGCCATGCCGTCCGGGTGTAGTCAACTGTGCAGGCTGGTGAGAATCGAGATTGTAGAGGACTGTCCCGCGGTGGTGCTGCAATCTGAAGTGACACCTGAAGCAGCAGCCTCACGCAGCCCCCTCCCATTCTTGCTTTTCCTAACCATGCAAGTAGTAGACATCTCCTGAACCTCAGAGAGCAGTCCTGCTGAAATGGAAATACTGCTTTTTTCTGTCATCAGAATATTTGGACAGCTTCTGGGAGAAATGAAAGTTAGTTTGGTTAATATATATTTTACAGTGAATAAGAACAGAAGGATTGAAGAACTATCCTTGAAGCAATTAAATTTTAATAAAATTGAGAAAACAAGATTGCTTTCCTCCTGCTGATAGAATGAGATATCATTTTGAAATTATGGAGGAAGCACAGGTGATTTTCCCCATCTTTATTTATAGATATTTATAAACTTTATTTATAGATTTCTAACAGTCTATGCTTTACACACTCATTTTTTTTTCCTGTTTTTTCCCCCTTTAAAAATAGCAGCTAACAATTTTCACGTCGTATTCTGTCATAGACATTTGAAATGGTGATATCTTTGGAGAAAGCTTGCAGTCACTCACAAGATCATCCACGGGATTTAATTTTATCCAGAAGACTGACATTAAATGCTTGTAAAAATATCAGTTGAAGCTTTGAAAAACAAGTGCTGCACATGAAGAACACTGGTGGGTTCTTAGAGAAGAGGGAGCTATAGATTTCTGAATTAACTATCCCTCGAGTGAGGGGGAGGAAGTCACACTGCCCCCATCTGCCCACCTGTGTTCACTGGCTGGCAAGACCAGGCACAGGTGGTTGATCTGAGAACTCACTGTTGTGTTTGTCACCTTTTATCTTTCTCTAAAGCAGGTATTGAAGTGGAGTCTCTTCCTGATGTGTGAGGGGCAATAGCTATCTCTTCACACTCAAATTTATAAACTTTAGTCTTTCCAGGATCGATGAGAGCTGTTGCAGGCACCATCCTAGACTTGGCAGTTTTGCTTTTGTGTTTCAGACTGTGTACTCTATGGCTCCATTCCCTTTCCCACAGCTGGCGGAGTTGAGGGAAAAATACACCTACAATATTACACCATTCCCAGCCACTGTTAAACCCACCTCAGTTTCTGGGTAAGGTCTTCTTTTCTTTCTTGTTTCCATGACAAAAGACTTAATACATTAATTTTGTTTTATAACTTAATATTAAGTCCCAGGAATATATTCAGAATAGTTTGGTACTTAAAATCCAAAGGTCTCTTTATCAAAGATTTTGATTTAAATTCACAAGAGAATTTTAAAAGTGTACTTGACAAAGAAGTTTGGAGCATAGACTGAAAGCGTATTTCGTAACCCTACAACTGAAAAGTAGCAAATATTGAATAGCTCAGCGATTAAAGTAGTGTACAGTTGATGCATGAATAGACACATAAGTTAATTTGAAATGTTGTAAAGATAAGAAATTGACAAATATGTATATATACACACAGACACAGGAATTTAGTGTGTGAAGACTTGGCATATCAAATCATGGTGAAAAGATGCATTGTTTTGTACATGGTGGTTGGCTGGTGAGACTTAATCTAGAAAGAAACAAAGTTGGAGTCCTGCTACACACTGTATGTAAGGATAAATTCCATTTAAAAGAGTGGGTAGAAGAGTTAAATGAAATAACGAGATAATAAAATTAGCAGAAGGAAATGTAGAGTGCTTTTCACTCTCTGGAATTAGGAAGATCTTAATAACTGACTCAAAGTAAAAAACAATAAGGGCAAAAAATTAAGTGCTT
Organism: Solenodon paradoxus; assembly: GCA_004363575.1. Classification (NCBI taxonomy): domain Eukaryota; kingdom Metazoa; phylum Chordata; class Mammalia; order Eulipotyphla; family Solenodontidae; genus Solenodon; species Solenodon paradoxus. Next base: position 375,121 of record RJWH01001252.1, on the reverse strand, counting down.
TAGAAATACTTTTCTGCATGATGGAAAACAAAGCAGTATAAAACCAAACTCCTCCCCCGTAAGCAAGCACAAAAATATTTTCGGAAAAATATTTGTAACTGATATCTCTCATATATAAACTTCCTAAAAATCTATAAGAAAATGACCAGTCAACTGAAAAATGATGAAAAGATAGGAATAGACAGTTTACATAAAAGGCAACATCACTTATACTAAGAAAAATGCCACTTAAAACTAAAATGAGATTTGGATTTTTTTTACTTACCAGACTGACAAAAATTCAAAAGGTTGATATGAACTCTGTTGATAAGGCTGTAGGAAAACATACTCCTCCATTGTTGGTAAGAAGTGAATTATCATTACTACAGGATTTGTGGCAGGCAATTTGTCAGTATTTGCCAAAATTATTAAGATGTCTGTGTTTTGACCCAACAATTCTGTCTTTTTGAACTATCCACAAAAATATTTGTACACATGTAAAATGCAGTATGTGTAAGGCTATTTACTGTAATTATATATTACTTATAATAAAATAATACTGGACACTACTCAAATGTGTAGCATTAATGACCTGGTCGTAATATGGACTACCTGCATACACTACAGTAAAGCTGTTAAAAGAAAAAAAAAAAAAAAAAAGATAAGAAAGCTCTGTTTGTGATTGTGGAGAAACTTTTTTGGTGCAAGATGCAGAAGAGTACATATAAAGTATGCCAATATTTATGCAAAACGAAGAGAAAATAAGGCTATACAGTCAACTTTTGCCTATCTATACATACAGAAACTAAAGAATATAGAACAAATGACTTATATTGATCACATAGGAATTAGGTGGGGCAAGAACTGGGCAAAAGTGGGAAAGATTTTTCAAATTAAATTTTAAACTATATAAGATATGTATATATGTCATTTAAACCATGTGACTATATTATTTATATTTAAAAATCCTTTTTTTTTTTTTTTTTTTTTTTTTAATGTTTTCTAAGGCACCACGGTAAGGTCCGAGACAGTGATGAAGAAAATGACCCAGACGATGAAGATGCTGTTGCTGATGCGGTGGGATGCCTTGGCCCTTTCAGTGGGCTCCTCGCACCTGAACTACAGAAGTACCAAAAGCAAATTAAAGGTAAAGAGATGATTTTGATCATTACAGTGGGTTGGTTCTCTATCACAAAATTAAATAATCAAAATATTATTATAATCAACATTATCAAGATTTGTGGTTTTGAGTATTTTCCCCGAACATTAGCTTATTTCATCTGCTTATTGCTTCCTTCTCAGATTACTGCTACCAGCATTCTTTACCAAAAGTATCTTCTCTTATTTTATCACTTAGTAGGAATTCTTGGGGTTATATGTTGCATGCACAATCTATGTATTTCTTTTCTTTGGTAGTGACTTTTGCTTCCCAGCCATCTGATTAAAATGTTTATGTTCAGTTCCTTATACTGAAGCCTGGTATAGATTTTTACTGCATTCTATTTGAGTTTAGTTGAAATCACTCTCGTGTGACTTCTCTTTCTCTAAAGAAACACCTTCTAAATAGGAACTATTATGGTAGCCTCTACTTGAATTTAAGTGACAAGAAATTCATGATCTTATAAGACATTGTGCAAGATTTCCCTGCTTAGCCCATGGTTTCTAGTTGCAAAGAGATAGCCTCTACCTAACTTTTCTATGCATAGTTCTTTTTGGAACAAAATCGAACAAGTTAGCTTTTTCTACTGGAAGTATCTGTAAAATCCTTAGACACGGCCATCAACGCCCCCCCCCCCCCCCGCCCAAAGAATCTCCATTCTCCTTGCTCCAAGTTCAGAATTTCTCATGTTTAAATTTTTAAAAAAATTTTATTGAGGTAACTTTGATTTAAAACACACAAGTTTTAGATGTACAAGCTGACTCTTTGTCAAATATGATAGCACACCATGCTTACCTGTAGAGTTCTGATGGTCCTCTGCCACTGTTCTTTGCTCCTACTCCCTTCTTCCTGCTAACCTCACTTCTGTTGGTGGCTAAGGGTTAGTTTTTGTTTTTGTTTTCCCTGCTCATTTGCTTCTTTATAGTTCATATATGAGTAAGATAATCTGGTACTTGTCTTCCTTCTTTTGATTTATTTCACTTAGCATAATCTCCTCTTGTCCCATCCATGTTGCCACAAATGGCAAGATTTCATCTTTAAGAGCTGAGTAGTATCCCATTGGGTATACATACCACATCTTTAACCCCTTACTGCTGAGCACTTAGGTTGTTTTCATTTCTTGGCTATTGTAAATAGTACTGCAGTGACCATGAGAGTGCATATTTCTTTTTTAATCAGTGTTTCTATGTTCTTTATAGATACCTAGAAGTGAAATTGCTGGATCCTATGGAAATTCAATTTTTACAAGTTCAGAATTTCTTTAAGCATTTCTCAAATGACTTCTAGAACTTTTATTATTCTAGGAATTCATGCCCTGCAGTTTGGTAGTATCCCTTTTAAAAGGTGTTGTTCTGAATTGAATGCCATGCTGTATTTGTTTCTTTCTCATGGAGATCAGACTTCCTGTGGTCTGAACATTACTGATGCATGAGCTTTTTTGAATCTGTTTGTGTTTTCTGATGACTTTGTTCTTTCCTATCTTGAGTGGCAGTTCTTTCTCTTGCATGTTCATTGTCCATCTTCTTGTTTATGAAACATTCTCCTTGCTGAAAGAGAACAGAAACAAAAATAGATGCCATTCACCCTGCATTTTCATTGCCACCTGCTAACTTCACATTTCTTTTGCAAAGCCATAGGCTCTCCTTGGTGTCATTGATTTTGTTGCTTCTTGCTTAAAAGTCTTTAAATTTTTTTTGATTATGGTAGTTTTGAGTATTTTTCCCAAGCCTTAGCTTGTTTTACATTTGAACCTGCTTAATTGTTGGATTCACTCTGTTTTGTATATAGGTCCTCTCCTCTCGTCTTTTTAATTGACCTGAAAAACTCTGAATCCAACAAGAGTCCTCATGATTCCCTAATACTCCTACCCCTCTCTTGTTTCAGCTTTTGTTGTTTTTTTTTTAAACTATATCCAACCTTATTAAAGATATTTTTCATAAACAATCATGGTATTTCAGGCAGCGCATTGGCAGATAATTATGAACAGTTACAATAACTTTCAAACTCCCTTCTTCAATGGACTATTAAAGCCAGAATGCCACTATCCACCCCAGTGAAGTCTTCACTGGAAGCTCGGAACAGGGAAAGTTGAGAGTGAGGGTAGACATCTCACATTTAGCGTGCTGCTGCTTTGTGCGAGCCAGCTCTGACTCTCAGGAAATGAAATAAAAATGGCAGAATTATCAGCCCGAAGACCCACAGTCTAAAAAAGACCACTGTGCTTTTGAGGGAGGCCATCTCAGCGGTGACACTGGGAAGTCCATACTGCCTGACTCCCGAGTAACCACCTTTTGGAGTCAGGTCTTAGCAGGTCGTGGGCTTAGTGGAAGAGGTGGAGAGGGAGGAAAGGATGTAAAAATAATTTAGTTTTTAACACTATGAAGTGTTTGTGCCAAGGTGGCTAATGTGTGTCAGCAACAAGGAATCTCTTCTGGGAATGGAGAGGAATCTCTCCAAACTGGAAGGGAAGGGTGTTCCCCGCCTCCCCCCCACCCCACCATTCCTGGCCCTCCACCCCTATCAACTCAGCTTTGGAAACATTTGGTTGACATGTGCCCTTCCTCTCAAACAACAATGAAATATTCTTTGTGTTCACAACAGAGCTTTTAAAAAAGTAAAACAAAATTCTGCATTTTGATAAGACCTGATATAAAACAGTATTTCCAACTGTGCAGTCACAACCAGAAAGCCACAGTTATCAACATGCACATACTTCGCTAGGTGTCTCAGGCACAGTCAGCCATCTGCACCTGGTCTGTTTTGGCCTCTCCATTTTCTGCGAGACTATTCTCATTCTTAACCATCATCAGCTTCCCCCGTTTTTCCTTTGAGTACTTTTTCTCCTTTGCAGGGGCCTTTTTAGGCATGTGTTCTGGCTTTAGAGGGGCAGGTTGAGCAGAGCTCTGTGGTTTGTCCTTCAGCTAGGCTTTCCCTCCTTTAGCATCCCCTTCAGCCTTTCTCTGGGGCATGGTGGTGATGACGGACATCGGTGCTGGATGTCAGGTGCTGTGGGGTGCAGGCTTCAGTCGGGCTGGTGACCCTTCTCACCTCTTATTCAGCTTTTGGTTTCTAGTTATGGGATCAATATGTATTTTAAATATCTAAAATATTTAAAATATTTGAGTCTGCATTTGTATAGTAATTTGTGTGTGTGTGTGTGTGTGTAGACACACACGCATATAATTTTTTCTATTTTTCTGTGTAATTAAGTGTCCAAGATAAGACGGTCACTTTCTCCTAAGTTTCATCATGACTCTACATGGTTTGTTTTTTTTTTAAGCAGATTTAGATTAGCTGGTCCCCTTTTCATTGTCTCTTTATGGAAATGTTTTCAGTCAAAAAGGAAGTAAATGTATTAGATGTGCAGCCTTTATCTGACTATCACCAGCACACTTTCAGTAACTGTTAGGATAGTTGAAATGCCCCATGAACTTTTTCAGCTGGTGCTCAGAAACCTTGTTCTGTCCCTCTTTGGCCTGTGCAGATGCTCTCAGATGGGTCTTCTTTGTCTTTCGATTTTTTTTTTTAAGGAGCAAATGTGTTAGTCATAGATGTCTGAGGAGCAGAAACCATATCAGACACAAGCATGTCAGACACGCCATAGTAGTAGGTAGTTGGGAAAAGTTTGTTAAATGAATGAAAGCATTTACTTCTAGTATTAAAGTGATCCGAAGTCTGGTTACTTTCATAGAATCTATTGCTGTTTGTAACTTAAGGAAATCTCACTTATAATCCTATTCCCATTTAGAGCAAAATAGTGCAGCTCACTGCCAGCTTTTGTTTAATTTTATATAAACACACTCTTTGAGGCTGAAGCAAATCTGACTGGTTTTCATTGTGAAAATAAAATACTAACTGTTTTTGGAGTTATTTCTAAACAGAAATGATCTCTAATCCTAATGTAACAAATGTATATGGTGATCAGTATTTAATTACTCAGGGCAAATGGGAAATGTGAACCATCAATCTCTCCTAAATCCTCATGCAGTTATATGGAAACCTGTCCAATGACCTTTGACATCTGGAGTTATATTTCCCTAAGGGAATTTTAGCAAATGACAGTGATTTTTATTTAAAAATGTTCATATGAACAAAGTGGTAATAAAACCAAACGATGAAGTCAGGCAGCTCCTTTCAGATCCACAGTTAGGCTAGGAGAATGCAGAAAAAATATTTTCAGGACCAAACAAAAAGAAACACTAGACAAACTTGAATGTACATTTTTTTGTGGTTTAGTATTACCTGGAGGTTAAGATATGTCACCAGGTGATCGCCTAATCAGTTCCCATTTAGTCCTGTTTTCCGCTGACACCGTCTCCTTGTCTCTCTTCCTGGAGTACAGAACCGCATGAAGAGCAGAGCCTGAGATCTAACAACATTGCAGAGCTCAGTCCAGGGGCAATCAATTCCTGCCGAAGTGAACACCACGCAGTTTTTAACAGTATGATGATGGAGCGTATGACCACAGATATCAGTGCTCTGAAGCGGCAGTATTCTCGGATTAAAAAGAAGCAGCAACAGCAGGTTCATCAGGTGTACATCAGGGCAGGTAATGCAATCTTTGTTTCAGTTCATTGCGGCTTGGAATTACTCCTCACCTCACTTGTTAACAAAGCTGACATAAGATAATAGCAGGTTCAGCATCTTATTTTTTATTTTATTTTCTCAGGCTCCAAAGAAGAAAAATACCCTGGGTTCTTTTTAGGTCCCAAGGACCAGGCAGCTGGTGGTACTAAATGTATCTTTACTGTGTGTTGGTAAAGAGGGGTATACATGATAGAATGTTGCAAAGCCACACAATCCTTGGATTTGAGGAATTTGGAAGGGGTTGCCTCCTAAATTTCAAGCACTTGAAAAGATAATTTAGTCATCTGTGCACAAGTAAATTGAACTATCCCCTAGTCAGGTAGTAATAAAACACATGATCAGAGCAAAAGGAACAAGTTACTAGTGTGCCTCGCTCGTGGGCTAGTGCTATCTTGGGAGACTGCTGAGAACACAATTGCAATGCATTTTGAAATACTCTTTTCCAAGGATTGTCAAAGCTTTTTTTTTTTTAATTTCAAAAGCCCAGTGAACAATTTGTTTTATTGTTTAATTTATGCTGATTTGGGAATTGGTTTGTTCTAAGTGAAGTCTTAAAAAAAATAAGCCAAAATATAAATGTAACATGTTTTTTTGAGAGGCCTTTGAGCATGTGACTGCTCTTGCACAGAAACTGAATTTACTGTCCACTTTTTGAGGATTCCTACTTTACCCTGAGTCATTAAGAAAACAATCGCAAAAGAAACTAGCCATTGCAGCACTTTAATTTTCAAAACATTGGCACAGACATGTGCTCATGTTATCCTTGACAGATTTATGGAAATGGCAAGGAGAGAGTCTTGTGACTTAAAAATGAGGAAATGGTGGTTCAGGAAAGCTTAGCAAATATCTAGGGTTTTATCGCTGTCATGAGTGATCAAGCCAGGCTGGATAGAATCCCTGTGTTCTGATTCTTTGATCAGTCCTTTTCTTTATTTCTTGCCACATTTTTTTTTGTGGGGGGGGTGTGTGTGTGTGATAGTCCTTTTCAGTTGCACCATGCAAATCTCTGGGTGCCTGGAGAACAGTCACCACAGGGGGCTAAGTCAGCACGGTGCCTTCCACTCTTCTCATGGGTCAACAAACTGTGGTCTTCAGGCCAAATCCTGCCTGCTGCCTGTTCTTGGAAATAATGTTTTATTGGACTATAGCCCGCCCATTCATTTACATAAGTCTATGAGTGCTTTTACACTACAGAGGCCAAAATACTTACAAACTGATCCTTTGTAGGAAAAGGTGGTCAACCCCTTCTCTTGGTCATGGGTTATACACTTCTTTGCAGGGAGGGACTGTTGCTCAGAGACAAAGTTCTAGAGCATTTCTTCTCAAACCTAATTGTGTGTATGAGTCACTTGGGGGTCTGTTAAAATGAAGACTGTTTTAGTAGTTTGGGAGTAGGGCTGAGATTATGCAAGTCCAGCCAGGGCATGCTGGGGCTGCCAGGCGGGGCTCACACTTTGTGTGGCAGGGTTTTAGGGGAGGTGATTTAGGACAGGATCAGCAGTACAGCCGGAAGGATTGAACTTGAGCTAGAGGCCGAAGAATCCAGCTTCTGAGACTTAACTTGCTCAGGTTATTAAGTGAGTTAACCAGCTTCTGAGGTTAGGGGAGATAGGAAGCTGAGGCCTTTCAGACCTGATAGCTTCTGTTTTCATGGAGAAATTGGAGGAAAAAAATCGTGCTTGGAAGTCAGTTGGAGGTTGGGTGGGAGCTTAAAGTAAATGAAGATTTGGATAGGTCATTGAAATGAATGGGAGAGGAAAGTAAATGCTTGTTCAGTGATACAGTGGACTCGGTAAAATAGGAAATGAGGAATTTGAAGGGGTGTCAATCCACATGACTGTGTGATTTTGTTTTCCCCGAGGATCTATTAGCAGCTCCAGTTTTGGAAAAGAGAAGGTAAATTGTGGATCCAGGGTTGGGAATTTGCCAGGCGTGCATGGCAAAGGAATAGGGATGCCTGTAATTACTGGTGAGGCCATGGCTGCAGCGATTGAGCAGTCATGCCTTCTAGCAGGGTGGGGCTGCACATGAGCTGGAGACAGGCAGACAAGAAGTTTTGAGAAGACTGAGGGATCAAGGAAGCAAAGTCTCTGTGATTCAGTATAGTTAGGTTGAGAATCTTAGAGCTAGAAGAATTAAAGTGAAGACTATTAGAGTTAAGTATTTTTCATGTAAGGTAGAGCTGGGTGATGAGGTTGAGGATAAAATGAGGAGGTGGAGGATCTATGCAGATGGATCAGTCCAGGTAGGTGGTAGGACGGGGATGAAGAGGAGACAGTTATTAAGGTTTTCAGTGAGCATCGGGGTGTGGTCAGAGGTGGATGGCAGTAGTCGTAGAGACACGCAGAAAGATCTTCACTCTGGTGACATGGATGTCAAGGAGAAGGCTGTTCAACAGAGATGGCCAGGCCTCCTCCCCGCTGCCTCTGCCTGCTATTGTCATCCCTGACACCTGTGTGTTTATGCTGTGTCAGAAACGGGGATGATGGTACCATCACGGGAGCCCTCCCGAACACAGCTTCTAGTGCTTTCCAGTTTCCAATTTGCTTTCAAAGTCCATTGAGGACACAGGAGTGGATTTTCATACTGAGGCAGTTGTCGGATAACTGTGACTTCACTGCATTTTTAACACCTTCTTCTCGCTTCTCTCATTCTCCTGTCTCTCACTTCATGATCTGCAGAGTATCCTTTTCCTCCTGCTCAAAGCCTGATAATCCATAGAGCCATAGTGCTTGATTTCTTACTTCAAAAAAACCTTCAAAGATTTCTAGTTAATGACCTCTCGGTTTGCTTCTCAGAGACCAAAACTCTCTGTGAAAAACACTGGGAAGTCTGGACTCTAATTAGTAATGAAGGGGTCAGAGTGTCTGTTACTTTTGCATCCTCAGCCCCTTGTACCCTCCTCCTTGAAGAGGAGGGAATAGGAACCCCATGCTCTGGGGCTGAATTCAGTTTCTGCTGCCTTCAGCCACATGACTCTGAGCCCCTGGGGAAATACATGGGCCATAATGGCGGGAGAGTCTGCCTGATTCCTGTTCTGTGATGGACATGTTTCTCTGTGGTTCTCATTTCACACAACCTTTCAACATTTCTTTCAGACAAAGGGCCAGTGACCAACATTCTGCCATCTCAGGTAAACAACTCTCCAGTTATAAACCACCTTCTTTTAGGAAAGAAGATGAAAATGTCAAACAGAGCTGCCAAGAATGGTGCCATTCACATCCCTGGTCCCACAGGAGGCAAGCTATCTCCTGTCCCCTATGAAGACCTTAAGACAAAGCTCAATTCTCCATGGCGAACTCACATCCGCGTCCACAAAAAGAACATGACGAGAACCAGGAGTCAGCTGGGCTGCGGGGACACCATCGGGCTGATTGAAGAGCAGAACGAGGGCTGTAAGGCAAACAGCCTGGGGGCAGCGGAGGGGTTACCTTCCCCTTGCACAGCGACAGCTCCGAGAGAAGGAGCCCATTCCCAGGGCAGCATGGGGAGGACAATCGAAGGGCAGTCTCCAGAGCCCATGTTTGCGGGGCTTGATGCTGCTGTTTCTGCCGTCCAGGTGAAGCTAGAGGTCTTGGAACTGAACCAAAAGGACACTGCTGCTGAGACGGAGCCCAAGGTGCACCCAGTGGGCCAACGGCACTTCCCGGCACGGCCAGAGGCACCTGGAGAAAGCAAAGCCACCAGCAAACCTGCTCAAGGCAGCCACTCCAAAACCCCCGTTTTTAGCCCTTTTCCCAGCGTCAAGCCACTGCGCAAGTCAGCGACAGCCAGGAATTTGGGGTTATATGGCCCTACGGAAAGAACCCCAACTGTGCACTTTCCTCACATGAGCAGGAGCTTCAGCAAAGCTGGCAGTGGAAGCAGTGGGTCTAAGAAACGATGACGTTTCCCAGAAATGATGGAAAGTCGCCTTTTCATGGTGGTATGAGGGTTCCAGTTGACTAGCTCCTAGAGAATTTGAATTGTCCACAAAAAAGAGATGAGCTGCAGCCCCTGAGAATGGGAGTTGGAAGTTGTATAACAGGAGCTAGAGAGGAGTGTTCTCCCATCCACTGATCATCGATATTCTTGTGGCATTCTTGTGGATTCTTGTGGCAAAATAAATATTGTGGTTTTTAAGTGTGAAGTTTTTCCAATTTTTCATTGTGAGTTGTTTAGAAAAGACTGTGTCTAGACTGTTAACCCTTCTTCCTTCCTCCTATTTTGAGGGCCTTCAGGGTCCTCCTGGTAACGCCCCCCCCAACCCCCAGTCTCCCAGTTCTCTGGGTGTTTGTTATTAGTCCTTGAGCATGCGCACACTAGCTTGCTAGAACAGAACTGTAAAAAGAAAGTAAGCTTCTTAGTTGCAAATCTTTCCAGTTTCTCTCTTCATGCCCTATTAGGGGGAATATTTTTGTGAGTTTTCCTTCAGCAATTTCTTTCAGCTGGTCTCAAAATTGTTTTTTATTCTTCTGCAAAAGTGCAGGAGAAAAATCTAGAAAGCCTTTCTTTCACTTTCTATTCCTCCTGTAAAATGAAGAAAACCTTTAACCTGTTGAAATTAAGATTGGTTACCCACTTGAAGATCTTATGCAGAAAACACAAATGGAATATGCATTAAGCAATTGTTCTGAACAGCTTGCTGATTCCATTAAGCTTTCTCCAAGGTTCATTTTCTCCTCTTCAGGGGAGTTTTGGTCGTCATTGGTGGGAGGACTTGACGGGCCTCCATGGAGCTTTTCCTACACCCTCCACCATGCAACTCGCTCACCTACCAGCTCTCCAGAGTAGAAGCAGCCGGGCTGCTGCTCAAAAGCCACAACAGCACTTGCAACTCTGTTACTTGAATTTTGTGCTTTTCCTTTGACTGAAGTACTTCGTTGGGGACTTTGTTACTTGAACACTGCCTTTCTGGAAGAAGGCCTTAGTGCTTTCTAGCTCTCCCTCAACCACTCTTCCCCTGGTCCCAGCAAGGGTCTGAAATAGCACTTGTTATCTCCACTATGCAGACGGAACTCAGAGCCACACCACGGTGAAGTAGCACTTCAGATACTCAAGGTAATATTCCTGGGATTGAATGTGATCTGGTCACATTTCCTCCAGTACAGTCAGTGGGTTTTATGTTCTTTGTACACAGGTGCGTTGGCTACATAGGCTCTACAAACCAAGACTGGAAAGCCATTCAGTGCATTCCCTCCTGATGCAAAGGGCTTTCTCCACAGGGCCTGTGATGGTATTTCACAAAACGAGCTTTGACCTTACCTGAAACAGTAATTCACTTAAAAAATGCTTCATGCAGCCATCATTTGACTGAACAAAAGGCTCATTCCTCCATCCCCTTTCCCCACCATCCTTAGGAGAAGAGACTCAGTACCCTCCTCCTCACCTCTGGAAGATCTAGGCCAGGCTTACAGGCCTCTCGTTGATACAGTCAGTAGAATTTGAGCTAATTGGCTTGCTAATTCCAAAACCAAAGCGTAAGTTTCCGAGAGGGTTTTTATAAGCTCTCCCCGCTACTTATTATAATAAAGCAGAGAATGTGGACGGGTGGACTTTTTTGAACAGAAAACACAAGACTGACATATATAGCAAGAAAAGCCATTATATCCCTTTTGTGGTATTTTTTTTTTTTTTTTTTATCCCCAAAGGAGCTGAAGCTGGAAAATATGACTAATGAGTTATGGCAGCTTTGGTCTTGAATCCTGTGCCATCTGAAGTTAACGGCATGTTAAAAAGCAGCCACACCCACAGCCTGTCTTAGGAAGAATGTGGGTGGAGAGTTGAGTTCATTTTGCATGTCACCCCCCCACAAGGAGGAGAGCCATTGCATTTTCCAAAGTTAGGCAACTGACACATTATTTTCTCCCTCTGCTAAACTTTACAGATAAGAATGATTCCATCTCATCTTCTTCTCTTCTCCCCCATCCCTCCTTGAGGGATGTCTGCATTGATTACAGACTTGTCCTTTCCTCTCGAGTCAGTCACCGTTCCATGAAGGTCTGGGTTCAGGGCTGTGGGTATGGGGGTCCAGGCCACTTACGGTGGTCCTTGGAGTGTGCTGTGGCTGTGTCAGCGTTACGGCACATGCCATTCCCGTTGCCCGGTGTTGGTCTTCCTGAGAAAGGAGTGGTCATCCACTCATCCATGGAACAAGATTTGGGATAAGTATTGATCAAATGAAGAATAGCTGAAAGGAAGTAAGTATGGAAGTAAGAATGACCTTGTCAGGAATTTAAAAAGCCTCTTAACGCGCTCTGTACCAATAACATGCATGCATTGTACAAGTAATCACAGTGTGAATGGATCAATTTATGAGCCTTGCCTACTTTAGAAAATAAAGAAATCTACAGTAGCCTCTACTACACAGCATGTACAAAGACCAGTATGGACTTGTGACCTTCCCCATGTATTGGACACTGTATGCAAGCACCAGAAGTACTTAACAAGTAGTGGTTTCTTTAGTTTTGGATGTGTCCGTACTGTCAGCACTTATGCTGGAAGTCAGCTCCTTCCAATGCCTCTGCACCTCAGTCCTACGAAAGCCTCCAATGATCTAATCCTAGTTTGTAATGTCGATCTATGGGCTGTAACTGTTTGGAATATTGTATTCCTGTTTTTTTATTTTTCCTGTCTCTTGTTCTGAAGAACTGTATTGATTACAATGATATATGCATAAAGATTCTCATTGTTACAGCTGTTGTGCTGTTTCTGTCTGAGCACATGCACAGATCACTGTCTTGACATGCCCTTCCCCCTTCTCTTTGCTCTTCAACTTGCTCCCCGTTTTGATCCCATGAACCCGGCAAACCACCCAGTCTTCCTCAGTCTAATCACTGGGCTGCAGATTAGCATATGACCTGCCGAGAATTTGGCAGAATAGCCCATCCCTGTGTAATTGGCAAGGGAGCAGCCGGGAGAGTCCTTTGGTGCTTGGTAATGTGAATTAGCTGAAGGCCAAACAATGCCTTAGACAAAGTTTTATTGGCGGAGGGAGGATAAGCATCCTTATCCACCTGTGGGGGTTCAGTAGCAGGAATCCATGTGTGTGAGAGAGCAGTAAAAAGGTTACAATCCACAGGGGAGACAGCCAGGGGAGAGCCCTGTGCTGCTTGTTGAATTGTCACACATTGAATCTTTGAAGCAGTTTCTAGACAATCAAAGGCACACAGGGTGTCTTCCTGCTGCGGTCTTGTTAGTGACTGATTGCCAGCTGGAACTTGAGTATAAGGGGGCTCCCATTGTCCTTTGTTCTTCCTCCTACTCTAAGAATTCCTGAGAAAAATGCTGAGAACACAGGTTACTCCATGTTTTTCCCTGCTGATGGCTGGTGGGTGAGGAACTTGTGACCATAGAGTCAGGGTGGGAGGTTTCTAGGCTTCCACCTCCCAAAGGGACTCTCAAGCCCTGGGGTTGTTATAGATCAGTAAGGTATTGGTGATGCCGGGTCAGAGAACCCATGTTTTTTCCTTTGAAAATTAGGGCCTGTTTATCTTAATTAACCATCTCTTTTCTGGGAGACTTACTTCATCTTTTAATTAGATTAGGGACCAGGAAGTGGTGGTTATACCCAATTTTAGGGAAGTTATGACTTTAGTGAGGGGAATCTGGCAAGCAGGCCTCACAAGGGAAACTTAATGGTTTATAAATAATGGTTTAAAAAAAAGATTCTAGTTAAGGTTAATCTACAGGGATATATATTCTATATAATAATATATATCCTATATATATTCGATGTATAACAGACAGACAGATAGATGGATAGATAGATAAATGGATACAGGGGAGTTTCCCTTGCTGCTGGCCTCGCGTGCTGTCTCACCTGAGTATGAATAAGCAGAGAATGCTCTTAAGAATGTGTGTGTACACATGCAGGTGTCTAAGACTGGCCTTCAAATCTGTCAGTTCCCTTTGCTCTAGTAAGATAGAGCAACAAAAGCACAGTTTAGCTCTCTGAGCTTATGGATTCTGGTTGAATACAGAGCTATGATCTAGTCTGAACCCATGACCTCCTCCCCTCAGACAATGTTCTGTAACTTTTTCTGAACCACTTTCTTTGCTGCCTAAAGCAATCATTGGAGGCAGCATTTGAATTATATTGTTTTTTGCAATTAGAAAAGTAGCATATGTTTTAAGAAAATTTGGAAACTGGAGCATGGGTATTCTGACAGGGGGCTTTGTGAAATGTCCTTGAATGTGTGCCTGTGTGTGTACACATACACTTTACTACAAGGTGTGTCAAACACACTCTTCTGAGCTGTCTTTTTAGTAAATGCTCTTCTGTAGTGTCATTTGCAGTGACTAGATTTCCATCACATGTTCTTGTCAGACTGGTGGTTTCTGATTGTAAATAGTACCGGGGAGAGCATGCCAATACTTACATCTTTGTACACTATTTTCTTAGCGTATATTCATAACAGTAGTGTTGCAGCTTCAGAAATTTTTAAGACATAAATCACCATTAACGGTTGAACTTATTTTATTAACAGTGAGAATGCTTGTTTCTCTACATTCCTTGCAAGAGGCAGAAGCTTCTTTCCTAGGAATTCTAGTGTTGATAGCAGCAGTGATGGTGGGCATTCACATCTGATTCTGGACGTTTAATGGAACATTAAGTAAAACATTTGCTGAAATTTCTGGTAGATAGCTTTTATTAGATTAAAGAAATTTTCTTTGCTAAGAGGTTTTTTTCAAATCATCAAGCATTGAATTTTATCAAATTATGTCTAATTACATCCTTTAAGAAGGAAATAGTACTTGAGACTTGGTATCTCGAACTTGAGAAATAATCATGACAGGTTTTATCAAAGAATATTAGCTATTTCAGAGTTGAACATGAGAGCAGTACAAGTTTCATATACATATTTCACTGCAGTATTAAATTTGCTGGTGGAAACTTGGAAACAATGTAAGCATCTGAGAACAGGGGAAAAGGTTGGGTGAATTATGGTTCATCCACAGGATGGAAAATGCAGTGACCCTTAAGTGTTTGAATCATTGAAATGAGGCAATTCAGATTAAAGTCACAAGGTCTGGAGTTATAGTCACTGGGTGTAATGAGAGGCCATTACAAGAAGGTGGCTAGAAGACCCTGGAGCAGTTCTTCCGCAAAGGCAGTCTTGCTCAGTTGAAGGGAAATGGACTGGAGGACAGCACACTGTCAGGAGTGGATCAGCTCTCATGTAGTTCCCTGATGAGTCTATTTCCTTGTGTTCAGCTCTGGTCAGACCCAGTGATGTGCAAAGTCATGCTACAGCCTTTTCATTGCTTTCCTTTAAGTCCAGGTGGTGCTTTCCCAACCATTCTATGTACTCTTCTACACCCTAGAGGCTTCAAGAGTCTCATTCTCTCTCCCTCTCCTCCCTCTCCCTCTCCCTCTCCCTCTCTGTCTCTCTCTTTCTATCCTCTCTCTCTGTCTCCCTCTCCCTCTCTCTCTCTCTCTCCCTCTCTCTCTCTGTCTCTCTCTGTCTCTCTCTGTCTCTCTGTCTCTCTCTGTCTCTGTCTCTGTCTCTCTCTCTCAAAAATTTAATGAGGACCTTGTTTCTCAGGAACATTTCTTAAATGACTTTTTTTTAAATATAAGTTTTAAGCTTGAAGTAGCTACACAATTATGACCAGGGCTGATTAGTGATAAACTCTTCAAGCTTTGAAGATAACAATTAAAACATTTTTTACATAGGAGACAAAATTAGAAATATTTTCCCAATCATCCGAAAAGTTTGAGTTATTGTTAAACTTAAGGACTTTTAGTGTTGAAATCTTTTATAATATTTTTGTTTTCTGTTATGACATAAATTCTTTTTCATTGCTGCCTTTAAAATGTTTTTATTGAAGGAACATTGCATTATAACATTCTGTAGATTTAAGGTTGCATCATGCTAAATCCACATCTGTATCTACTAGTTTAAGTTCACCACTATTTCAGTTTCTCCTTTACTCGGCCTGCCCACCCTCCCAGCTCCTCTTCCTGAAACCATTGATTTGCTTTTATTGACTAAAAGTCTATTGTTTTGTTTAGGTCATTTGTTAAAAATCTATTTTTGTTTGATTTAGTTCATTTGTTTGTCTGATACCATATATGAGTGATATTATTCAATGTTGTCTTTCTTTTCTGACTTATCTCACTAAGTATAATTCCCTCCAGGTTCATCCATGTTGCTGTAAATGGCAGAATTTCATCTTTTTGCTAGCTGAGTAGTATTCCATTTTGTATATATATACACACCATATCTTCTTTATCCACTCATCTGTTGGTAGGAAAGTTGAAAGTCGAGAAAGTTGGCTGTTTCTATTTTATTTCTGCTATAACTGTTCTACTTTTCCTTTAGACAAAGTGGTCTTGAGAAGGAGCCAACAGCTGGCTGAAGAGAACTACCAGATACCCCTCTTATGTGTCTCCCCACCTCTGCAGAAACCATGTAGATATATTAAAACAAAGCAGAGCAACAAGTCAGAAAAGCTCCCCTAATAATTTTGACCCTGAGCTAAACTTGATAACCACTGATCAACCTAATTCTTCTTCTTCTTCGTTTTTTTAAGGAAAGGTACAGGCAGGAATGAAGGTAAGCAGACAGAAAGAGAGGAGATGAAAGCACTTAATTTAGTTCACATTGGTTGTTCCCCCACAGGCCTGGCTCTTGAATCCGGGACCTTGGGATGTATGGGAGAGTACTCCCAGGTGTACTGAATGCTAGGCCACCAGGGCCCACCCCAGCCTAATTCTTTTAATGGTCTCTTAACTGGTCTCCTTATCCCATCCCATTTCTATCTCTCACTCCTGCTACGGCTGCACATTGTTATGAGTAATCCTTCTGAAACAACAACAACAAAAAACTGATCAAGTGATCCCTCCAGTCAAAATCGCCCCATCATTCCATACTTTCTGAAGGACAGAAGTTAAAAATCCGTAGTATCACCTGGTTGTGGTTATTTTTACAGCATATTTTCTCACCATCTTTGCTATTCGTTGCCTTCTGCAATCTCTTAGCACAGCTCAATGACAGCAACCATCTGTTGAGCTCCTGTGTCCTAGTACTCTACTAGCTGCTTTTTATACACTATCCCCTTTCCCTCCCAGGGACAGCATGAAACATAATGTCTCTATCACAGATGATGAAAATGGGGTGAGTGGTTATGACCTTGACCATGGCCACCCACTGAAAAATAGGATCCTCATATGACACTGGAGCCTGAGCTCTTTCTTTGCTATTTTGTCTGACAACTTTGCCTATAAATTGGAACTCCCGAAATCTCCGTGGTCTCCCTCATAATTGTATTCATGAACCTCTGTTTAGAGCATCCTCCTTTCTCTACTTTGCTTGGGAAGACACCATCTGTCATTTTAGTCTTACAACACACTTTAGTGAGGTCAAGGCCGGTCTGTGCCACTTTCCAGCAATAAGATTTTGCAGAAGTTATTTGACGTCTGGAAGCATCAACTTCCACATCTGTTCAATGAGAATAATGACTTCAACTTCATAGAGTTTGTTGTTGGCATATGCTATTTTTGCTGCTTAGAACTAGTTTTCTTCTTCGGGCAGCAATACCCTATTTCTCTACATACTGGCTCCCGGGCTTGGGCGAAGCCAGTCAGCACTCCCTTCTCCCTGCCATGGTGTCCCACCCATGGTCAAGCACATGGATAAAGAACTCAGTTTGTCTCTCATTTTGAGCTCTTGGGGAAACCAACTTATTTATGCTAGATTTGCACACACTTCTGGCTTTTGTGTGGTATAAAAAAGGCTGCCCACATATTTGTAATGATTTGAAAATTCATTTTTTCTTCTGTTACTTTTATGCATTTCATTTTTCATGCTTAAATCTTTGTTCCACCTTGAATTAACTTTTATGTAAGATGTGCAATAAAGGTCTATCTTAAGATTTTTTTCCCCAAATGGTTGCCCAGTAGTCCAAACACCATTTATTGAATAATCCATCTTTCTTATATTGATTTGAAAACCACCTTTATCTCATACTAAATCCCTTTTTTGTTTTTCAGTATGTTTCTGGATTTTCAGATCCATAGCAGAACTCTATTCAAACTAAACGTCCAGAATGTTATCAGAGCTGATCTATTTGCGGGGGTGGTGGTGAAGGGGCTGAAGCCCTCCCTACCAGATTCCCCTCTCATTGTCTGAGGTCAACCCCAAGCTGCTCTGGAGAAGCCTGGGGATTCTGGAGAGCAGAGTTTGAAAACCACACATCTGACCCACTCTTTATGACCGCAAATTGTAGCTCAGCTAATTAGGTGACAAAATGATGTTCTGGTGAGAATCCATGTGTGACTGTTTTCTACCCATGTGTGTGACCCTTACAGAGGAGCTGCGAGGGAATCACAGGAAGTGTCCGTCAGGGACTTGTGTCAGAGGTCCACATGCAGATACTTGGGAGGAAAGATGTTCCAGGCAGAGGAAACAGCAAGTACAAAGTTACTGGAATACATACGTACAGAGAAATAGGAGTAGGCACAATACAGAGAATATGGAGAGAGAACAATCGAGACAGATCTAGAGGTTACAATAGGAAGGTTTTTGCTTAGTATCCTATTTATATTAATAAAAATAAATTCCTATGTTGTAACTTTTGCAGCCAACAATCTACATGTCGTATTGTATGTATTTTCACAGCACCCCTGAACTGAGTGGAAGTATTGTGAGGTGATTCTGAAAATGAGCATTTCTTCCACAAATCCCTCTCTATGGCTGCTGCTTCACTTAGAATTTCAGTGCCAGCAGCTCAGATTTTTGACTGATACAGTAGCTTTTCAAGTTTCTAGAACTAGTGGGGTATGTGTGGGGAGATGACCTGTTTTGTAGAGCCTTACAGAGAGGAAAACAAACTGCACCCAAAGCCTCTTACCCCAGGGAGCCCTGGTCCCACCAGGAAAACTGTCCAAGAGATCACCTCTGGATTTCCCTCAGAGGAAATGCTTGCTTAGGTACAGAGAATGAACCATTGCCTGAGTTTGCCTGGTCTGTGGTTTTGAGTGTCTCAGAGGACACAGTAGCTATGATGCCACCTCATAGATTCTAGTTAGGTAGCTTGAAAAGATCAAAGTAAAAAAGGAGTTAAAACCTTTCATGAGTCTCAGCAACAAAATGTGCTTAAAGGCTCACCTCAAGGCAGCAGCAATCCAGCCTACTGAGTTGCCTAAATTCGAAACTAAAAACCCACTTTTGGTTTTGTACCTATGAATACAAAAATAACACAATGATTAAGTCATATACAACTGTTAGTTTTTGTGATTTAAAAAAAGATAATTTCTAAAAAAAAAGAGATTGACGGCAAGTGAACATTTTAATTCCTTAATTTTTCTCTCTACCAAAATAGACCTGAAGCAAACAAGAAACACAACATTAAAAAACAGAATTGTGCACCATCACCCAGAGAAATGAATAGATGCCAGCAATAACATTATTAGTCACAGCCCAGTTTCATCCACGCAGTAGGAGAGTGGGGATCTGATCTTCTGTGGGGTCCGGGGGTGAGGTTTCGAAGCAGAGAGGGTGTGCCGCAGGGGACAGTCACGGCAGCATCAGCAATTGTCCTTCTACGTCGAGTCCAATTTTCCTTGTAATCTATAAAAATCCTCCCAGATTCTGACTGTGCCTGTGACTCCGCCATACTGAGACTGACACCAGAAAATCTGAACTAGTGATAGAGGCTCCAGTTCCTCCAAGTGTGACGTGGAGACTCCAAGTCTCCTTCATGTAGTTAGTCCTTGAGATCAAAACTAGTTTCACAATAATGCTTAGATGTCTTTTGCCTTTTCTGCTCCTGTTTTCTCGTGAGTGTACTAAAAGTGTTCCAAAGATGGTGTGATATGTGCTCTTAGAACAGACTGAATGTAGGTAAGAGAAGCTAGCGGTCTTTTTTTTTTTTTTTTTTAAGGCAAGGTGCAGGTAGGAATGAAGGCGAGTAAGCAGGCAGGCAAGATGTAGAGGAAGGATTTTATTTAAAAAAAATTTAGTTAGTTGTTCACACTGGATGTCCCCCTTCCCTCTGGGCTTTGAACCCAGGGATTTGTGGCCTGTGTTTCCTTGAAGGCAACTGACCTAACTGCTACTCCACCAATGTGTGCCAGCTTTCTTCTTAATAACCAGACACAAGAGATTTGAAAACGTGTAAAGCACTATTTTGCCAAATAATTTTTTTTTTAGAAAATGTAGAGTTTTGTTTTTTTTTTTTAATAAAATGTTATTTACATTATGGATCTATCATCATTTGAAAAAGAATTAAAATATTTTGTCTTGGTTTATAAGACAATAGATATCAAATGATATAACACATGTAAACGTTAGGTTATAATTTCAAAAAATGTTTGTAAAGGTTTCCTAACATAAAAAATTTTTAGAACTGCAGGTCTATGGGATAATGAAAGAAGAGACACAAGATAATGAGTATTATTATATTTATTATATAGTCATTATTATATATACCATTAGTTGATTACCTCATTTAATTCTCATAACCATCCTAAGAGTAAGTACTAGTATTCCTTCTTATGTTACAGATGCGTGATTTGGGCTTAGAAAGAATAAGCAGCTTTCTCAAGATTACGGAGGTAGAAAATGGCAGAAGGTGGAATTGAATCCACAGAGTGTGGCTCCAGTTCCCATACCCCGAACTGCTGACAGGTGGTGCTTCTGGAAGACTGAGCTCCCCCTGCCCTCGTGTGGCCCCTTCCCCAAGTCAGGGTTGGACAGGGACTACTGGCCTCCTGAGGTGTGCTTCATACCACATGAAAACTAGATCCAAAAGTGCTGAAACTCACACTGGTGTCTCTCCTAAGTTACTCTTGGATGATTAAAAGCAAGTCTGGGTCAGATAACAATTTGGAGCCATATGGTAGAATTAAACCAAAGTGCTCCAGAGAAAGTGAGAGTGATGAGAAAAGGTCCCGCTCAACCTGGTAGCATCCTAAATGGAAGACCTTCAAAGAGGCTTGATCATTCTTACACAGGTGGGTTCTTCAGATACTCTCTTGGACCAGGTCAGTTTCTCTCTTTTGTATTAATATGTGAATGATATTGTTCATGTGTATGTGTGTGTGTGTGTGTGTGTGTGTGTGTGAACATGTGGGTCCTCTAAGGGGCCTGGGATAGTTTGAAAGAGGCAAAGTAAAGAGTGTCTGGTTGTCCTATGTTTGTTATATGTAATGGAAACGGGAAAGAATTTTCCAAAAGTACAGCTCAGATTACCAGTAGAAGATGAAATACTTTACACCAGTACTGGGCTGGTTAGCTGCCATGGAGGCTTGCTAACATCTGGGAAGGACAACTGACTTTTTCAACAGCCAGTTTAAGAGCTCTATGTGTTTGTAAAAGTTTCAGTAGGAAAAGATTAGAAACTATAGCTTTATAGAAAATGAAAGTCAAGAACAAGTACAGCTAGGGAATGAAATATGAAAAGGACAGGCTCACTGATACTGTTTTTCACTCTTTGATAAAGCTGAAAAGGATCTCAGAATACTGGGGCCAGTGTGAGAAACCAAGATGAACAACTTAGTAAATAAAGATGTTTCTTCCTTTCTTCCTTTTCTTCTTAAAAAAGAAAAATAGTCTGCTGAAGGAGGATGATTATGTTATAGAGGCAAGAAAATTTCCCCCTATTCCTATGGTTCTTTTTGGGCTGGTTGAATAATCAAATTAATACCAGACAGATAGGTATAAGAAAATATAGAATTTAGTTATGTGTGGGGAATGTAAATAGGCATATGAATTCCAAAGACAATGGGGGGAAAATGGGGCTACATATCCTGAGTTAAGGAATGAGATAGGGGTCTGGGTCTTCAAGAGAGATGAGGGTGACTCCTGATGAAGACAAGATGCTCTGTAAATTAGAAGATATTTGTTCTCCTGTATAGATAGTGTCTGTGACAGAAGTTTGGTTCCGGTAATTTATTATGAGTAATACTTCCATTTTTTATTCTTCAAGATAGTTAAGGGAGTGTTAAAAGTTCCTTGTGAGTTTGTTGGACTTCTCTTGACTACCAGTTGAAATAATCCATACACTAAACTGGCACGTCTTTGGGAGGCCTGTTCTGAACATCTTGAAGAGAACTTTCTTGACCATCTTAGGGAGGCCTATCCTTCAATTGATTGAGTCGTCAATGAAGAAATGAAACCAAACTGCCAACCAAGTTATTTTCTCTTTTAGGTAAAATTGCCTTATAGCCAATGAGTTATGTGGCAAAAATGCTTGCAGCAGCAAAAGGCATGTTAGCTTGCCATGAAATTACTGCCACAGTCAAACGACTGGACACAACCAATTAGAACATGTGGCCTTTTGAAAGGCATTCCTAACTATATGCAAAGTCTATTCAGTTTTGGTTCTTGGAATGTGGTGGGCTAACTGTATTGGTTGAAAGTCTGGAGTAGTATTGTAGGGCATGGAACATCAGAGAAAACTTGAGAAAGACACCAGTAGTTTCCTTCCTCCCAGCACTGCTTTTCCACGGGATCAGAGGCGGCAGAACTGAGAAAGTGGATACAACTTTGCTGGCTTCTCATGGTGGGAGGATGACATGAGGCCAACAAAATCTCCCCATGTGTGACAAAACAGTCTTCTCTGTATCCTCCTGGTGCTCCAAAGCATGATGACCTCGTTTTATGGCAGTGAGAGCAACACTCTCAGGTAAAATACTCTGGTGACAGATCAGTAAACCAGGTTCTTTCCCTCAAGGAGGTTTGATGTACAACCTCAGGTAAGTGAGTGCAAGGAAGTTTCCCTTCTTTGATGTAAAAGGAAAAGAATGAAGAAACAGAACTGTTGAGAAGACAGTGTGGACAGGTGCAGCTGGCTGAGAAAGGGGTGTCTGAGGGAATTTGTTCCACTGGAGTAGGAGATGAAAGACTGATGCTCTTAGTCAATGAAGTGGGTGTGCATGTGGCCAGGTGACTGTACTGGAGGGAGGTGAGAGAGAGGTCAAATGAAAGGAATATAGTGGGAGATGTGAATTTCGAATCTTTAAACATATCCTCCTTCGATGGCGTAAGAAGACAATGAGCCTAGGTAACTTTAACCTAGGTAAACGTCTTTCCGTTTTATTTGTTCCACTTTGTGTTTCGTGAAATACTGCATGAAATGTCCATGCCCAAAGAAAGATTTTCCGTTTCTAAAAGACCTATAATGAATGCATGGGACTTCACAAAATGGAATTGCTTTAAAAAATGCCTTTGAATAAGAGATGAGATGATTACAAGAGGGAAAAAACCTCACAAAAATCAGTGGAAAGAACCTTTTTTCCAAGTCCCTTAAGGTCCTCACCCATTTAAATAAATACAAACTGGGTATTATAGATAATATATATGGTTTGATTTATGCAGCATCAACTAGCAATGATTTAATAGATTTGAATACAGGAAGGAACCCCTGGCTGCACATTAGCAGTTAATGATTGCGTAGTGAGACATATGTTCCAAGTTTAAGCATTTAGTATGTTCTGCGTGCATCATTTTAATGATTCTCTGTTTTACTGACTTTTTCAATTTCCAACCAACTCTATATCAAGTCTAATTAGAGAAGAGGTCCAAAGGGAGAGTGAGAAGACTTGGATTTTTATCCATTTTTCTTAAACTGAGCGGTGATAAACACGTGATAACCACCAGATGCCGCTGTTGTTTCATGAAAACATCGCCCGAAGCTGTTTTGAAGACAAGTTGGGAATTTTGACTAATGTTTTCAGGATGTGTGGAAAGGGAGCAGGAAAACGCCTATTGTTGCTCATTAGTCCCTCTCCCACACTCCCACCTTGTACGTTTTTAAAAGTATGTAGTATGCTGTCAGATAAGGGGCATTCAGGTATATATCATTGCCAGCCAAGAGGCATTATTCGTGAAGACTGACTTAAACCACTTCCTTTTAAAACAGGTAAGAGTGTGAAGCATGGAAAGGGAAAGTAAATGCTACTCTGGTTTAGGGCAGAGACACTCCCCAGTGTCCTGTGAAGGTCACTCTGCCACAACAAGATGCCACAGGCCATTTCCCCAGATTGTGCAAAGGGTAAAACTGCAGCCAGAAGCCCAGCAGCAACCCCGGAGACAGAAGAACATGCAAAACAGATTTCACATTCTAGAGGGGAGCAGGACTAGACAGACGTGTCTAAGCTGGCTATGGAGAGACCCTCTGTAGGCGCTGATATCCAGCCCAGGGGCCTCGGAGCTGAAACTTCTTGAAGGTCATCCACTGCAATCTCCTACCTAATGCAAGCGATTCTTTGCTAGTAGTCCTGCTAGATGAGCATTCACTTACTGGAATATTCTCTGTATTAAGATTTCTACTTCACTGGGCATCCTCTTTCATTGTTGCGAGCTCTGTTAGAAAGCATATTCTGTGCTAAGCCAAAATCCATTTCCCTTCACTTCCCTTGATCATTTCTCATATTGCTTCCAGACTCTTCAATATCAATTCATGGTAATTCAGTACTTATTAAACGGCTTTAGGTCCAAGGCCTTGTGCTCAGTAACCTGGGGCATCCTCTGGGGACAATAGGAGTTGTCCGTGTCCTTATTATGTCTCCTGGAATGAAACATAACATTCCAGGTGGGGTCTAATTCATGCCAAGTATAGGACAATTGCTACACTTGATCTAGAAGTTTCTATTTAATAAGTTTGTACTAACTTTTTATATATTTTAGCAATGCTGCTTCAATTGGTTTGAGTTGGATTTAAGTCCCCTAAACTCTTTTCTCAGGATCTGTGTCAAGCCATTTTTTTTTCATTTTATAATTTTTAAATGGAAAATTTCACTGCAAAGCTAGGTCTTTATTCCTTCATACATTCAATTAGTGGCTATTGAGTACCTCACAGTCCTACTTGTCAATTAGCTTGAGATACGACAATTATTTTCCCTTTTTTTCATTTAGTGTGTTAACTGCCCCTCCCAGGACTGTGTTATTCACAGATTTGAAACGTATGCCTGCCCCGATTTCATCCTAATTGCTAAAACATGACTGCTTGTGGTTGTTTATTCTACAGGAAATTTAAAAGGCTCTGACTAATTTTTACAAATTCTGATTCTGCAAGGAACAGGAGTAAAACTTAGCTTGGGTTTGGGATTCCACTTATCATCTTCTAAAATTGGAGCATTAAAAATTTCAAATGATTAATTACATATTGTAAGTAAAATTTGATACATAGGGATATGTGATTATGCTCAAGGGATTCTCAGAACAATGGTGTATGTGAGGGAAATCAGAAATATATGCTGCCCTACATTAACAAAGCACTGCTGTTATTGAGTTTCTGAAGATGATTATTGTTTAGAGGAAATAAGAACTAAAAGATTCTTTTTGAATAATAAATGCTGTGAGTTTCTGATTTAGAAGGACAATCAGAAGCAAAGTCCAGGCTGCCTCAGCTTTTGTCGGGACTAAATCTTTCTAAGAAGCTGTCTCTTGTGAATTAGAAATACATCTCTTTTCCTACAGACATTGCTCTGCGTCCCAATTCTGGTTTCCTTTGTGCCTCCTTACAGTAACCCATGATGCCATCGCAACTAGATCAACATTTATCTATATCACTGGGAGGAATAACCAAGACAAGTGGCTCCAAAAACTCAGTAAGTGTGGGGCTAAGCTCTACATCTCTACATCTACACTCTACATCTATTAATAGATGGAATAAATACCCGGTTGGTAATTAAATATTAGCCATTTTCTGTTAAAGGATTTTGTTATGATGAAGTTTAGAGTTAAAAACAGTTCTTTCCTCCTAGTTTTGACCCTTAGATTCTCATTATAGTAAATGACAAGATTAATAATTAGAGAATATTTCAATTATTACATTTTGGATATTAGTCAGATGTGCCGATTTGGTGTTAGCACACTTATGTCTATTTATGTACATACATGCCCGTATATAAGTATAAACACACACATATGCCCCATTCATATAAGCCTAAGCTTTCAGCTTATTTAACTAACCGTGGTACCAGTATAAATAGGAAAACAGATGGGCAGTAATGTGGAGACAGGACTCTGAGCCACAAGAACTACATGTGATAAATTAATGGGCAATTAAGTGCAGTGATGAAAGAAATATCTACACTGTGTGCAGCATTTTTGCATGCAAATGGTTTGATGATGCATTTCCTAGAGAAGTCCCTAAGGTGACTTTAGGTTTAGAGAGAAACTTTTGACTCCGATGTTAGTTCATTGATAGATTGTTTCACTTAGCTTGCAGGACATGACACTCCCTTGTTTTCCTTCCTGCTTCACTAATAGCTGCTTTTCAATTGCCTTTGCTGGTTTTCCCTTTTCTTTCTGCTCATTTAATATTGGGGTTTCCCAGTGGCTCAGTTGATGGTCTTCTCTATATGTGCCCTCTTGAGGACCTGTTCCAGGCCCATATCTTTAAATACCACTTGTGTGCCAACATCTCTCCAACTGATATCTCCGGTCCAAAACCCTCTCTGACTTCTAGACATAGAGATCCACAGTCCCCTGGATGTTTAAGAACATCCGAATGTGAGCTACTGATCATTCCTTCCAGCCCTGCTCCTCTCAGCTATTAATAACAGGGTAACAAGGACCAGACTGCATAAAGATGGGTAAGGACTTTGAGGTGCCCCCTCTGAATCAGAGAAGACATTGGAGAATTTTGAGAAAAGACTTTTATTTTAAAAAGATCATTCTAGTTACTTTTCTGAGCACAGAGAGTAGGGGCAGAAAGGCATAATCATGAAGACCGATTAAGAGGCTATTACAAAAGTGCAGGTATGAGACTATGATAAGTTGGGTCAGGGTACAGTAATAGTGGAGAGGAAGAGATGTGGGTTAGATTCTGGATGTATTTTGAAAGTAGAGTTAATAAGATGTGGTTTGGTTTGTTGCCTCTGGTCAAGGACAAACCAAATGCATTCCCAGGACCTGGGTTCACGTCCCAGGGCCACAACCAGGATGAACAACTAAAGAAATAAAAATATTTCCTCTTCTCTCTTCCTGTCTGACTAGCTACTAGGCTTCATTCCTGTCTGCATTTTTCCCTTTTTTTTTTTTTAAATGTTTTATTGGCAGGACATGAAAAGAAGAGGTCGAGGCTGTCTCTAAGATTCTTAGTGTGAGTAACTGGAGGATGGAGTTAACTTCAACTGAGAGAGGCTGGGGGAGGCTGCTTGCTGAATTTGGACTATCTGTGAGATAATGAAGTGGAATGTTGAGTGGGAAACTGAATATCCCAGTCTAGAGTTCAGGAGAGAGGTCTGAATTGGATAAAATTTGTCGGGCAGGGACTGCTGGCACACATAGTATTTAAAGACTGGTAGAGATCAATGAACTCTAAAATAGGAGACTTCCCTACAGATCATGAGCAGTGGATCTCAACTGCAGACGATTTCTCACTCCACCCAAGGGATATCTGATGTCTAGAAACATTTTTGATTCTCGCAACTGGGGAGAAGAGTTGCTACTGGCATCTAGTATATAGAGGCTAGAGTTGTTGCTATCTGTGGTATAGTGCATAGGACAATCCTCTACAACAAAGAATTCTCTGGCCCAAATGTCAATAGCACCAGAGTTGGGAAATTATTGTGTTAATGGAGAAGACTAAGAACAGCTGGGATGTACCCAGGCATTTGAAAGGTGAGGTAGAAGAGAGGGTAAGAGTCAAGGAGGCTGAGAAGGAGGAACTAGACAAGTAGAGGGAACCCCAAGGGAATCCTGGAAGCCTAATAAAGAAAGCTTACTGGGAAGGAAGTGTGTCAAATGCTTCTGATTTGTCAAATGAGATGAAAACTGAAAATTAATCATGTTTAGCAAAATGTATATGTTTGATGATCCTGTCAAAAATAGTTTCAGGGAATGTAGTGGGTGGGTTGGAGGTAGAACAGAAGGAAGTTAGTACTAATAAGTCTTGGGAGAAGTTTTGCTGTGAAGAGAGCAAAGAAATGGGGTAGAGACTGGCTGGAGGTAAGTATCAGAGAAATGGGCATGAATTTTGGCTGCTGATTATGAGATCATAACCAGGAAATGAAATGAGAGTCCTAGAATCAAGGACAGGGCCAGTTCAGGTTGAAATGATTCAGCACATAAGGTAAGAATGAGATAAAAGTCTAGGGATCAATTATTTTGGGGTTTTGGCTTCATGGATCTGAGACAGACCTGCTGACTTAGGTCAAGCTGAACTAGAGTTCTAAGGCCTATTCTTTAAATGTTACCCTTGCAAAGGAATGGAGTTGGTTGCATGAATTCTTCCCAACAGTAACCCAGCAGTCCCTGTTACATTTCACTATAAGAGGTAGCCTTGTTTTGTGTTGTTTTGAATGTGCAGGAACATTTTTGGGCAATGGATGTCGAGACTGTTACAGCAACCGCTTATCTGGCTCTAATGTGCTGTTTTCCCTCCCTTCTCTACATCTTTTAAGATATTAACCCAACTGGGTCGGTTCCCTGTCTCAGTGGCTTATAGCTTCCCAGCATGGTCAAGATAAAAATTCGGGTTCTCTCTATTACCATGCTTTCCTAGACTTAGTTCCTGACTTTGCTTTCCAGTCTCATAACCTGGTTTTCCCTGCCGTGATGTCTTCAGGATGTCTAGCTGTTTGCTACTCCAGATACATGCCATGCAGTGTCATACCTTCATACCTGTGCTTCTACTGTTTGTCTTTCTAAGACACCCTATCTACTTTTTTGTTCTTGGCCAATTCCTACTCATTGCTCAAGACCCAATTCCTTTAGCAAGCTATATGAATTAGAATTATATTTGCTAAGTGATTAGAAATAACGGTGGCTTTGCTGCTGTTCTGGAGTGTGAACATGAGGAAGACAGGGTTATTTAGAGATCCAGAGAGGAGAATTTCAGATGCTCTACAATCTGTTCTTGGAACAACTATTGCCTAACTGGGACTGGCAAATCCCAGCCTGGTCTTTCTTAGATTCGGAGACTAAGCTATTGTCTGTTTTTTGCCTTCAGCTTCAATAGGGGATCAAATAGTTATACTTTTTTTGGTATCAAATTTGTTTCAAAATTTGTCCTGAACCTTGTTTTAGGCAAATACATTAGCTCAATGATTCATCTGATGACTGATCGATATGCTAGTTCACTGTCACTTACACAAATAGTGTGTTTTTTCTGGCTCAGTCATCAGGCTTATAGAAGATAGATAATATTCCACTTGTCCCTCTGTAACCTTTTAAGTTCTTGAGGTAAATTGTCCCTAGCCTTAGTTCTTCTCTGCTCATTCTTTCTATTATTTATTTATACTTATTATTGAGTACTGTCACTCACTAGACACAGTACTTGATGCTCAGGGTGCAGATGGAAGACACTCTGTGTTCAGAAGGAGCTGCAGTCTAGTGTCAGAGCAGGCAAGGAAAGTGATGGATGGAGTGTGATAAATGCTTATGTACACCTGAAGGGTTACGAGAGCACAGAAATTGGGCACATGAGTGGGAGTAGGGTGTTAGGAACAATCTCAAAAAAGTGATGTTTAAAGTGAGTGATAAAAGACCTAGGAGTTAACAGGAAGCTAAAGTAGGGACAAACCAGGGGTAGCTTGATGTGAATAAAGCTCCCATTAATTTTCATCAACCCTGATCTATACCACCCTGAAGAATTTACAGTCAAAGTAAAAAGAATGTGCTTGGTAGGCAAACATGAATTTAGTTTTAACTCCCCCAACCTCCATTGCCTGCCTCTCAAGTTATCCCAGATTAATATATACACAAGCTCCCCAATTTCAACTCGATTCCTACTTGAATCTCCTCTTATAGAGACTTTCGGAAGCAACACTGAATGAATGCCCATGGATAAAAACATCCATGCTTTCCCAGATCGCCTGCAGAAACAGAAATATTCTCTCTCAACAGAGAGTCATCCCTCTGGTAATGCATGCATCTTGGCATCTGGAATTCAATGGGCTGTTTTCCGTCCTAGAGCCAAGACTCTGGAAAGTGGCTGACAGCATCAGATGTGATTCAGTCTTTCACAATGGCACTGAAAAGAACTTATCAACACTCAGTTAACAGGCAGCAGTTTAATGGGGATGATGATGAAGGCTGGATATGTGTGAGGGTGTGAGTGAGGAAGAGAGTTGGGTTGGGGATTTTATGAGGATATTTCTCTGCCTAGTCAGTGCTTGGCACATGATTCTTGCTAACTCTAAGCTGGATTTTTGCTAACCGAGAGTCTGACTGATTCTGATTTTAGATGAACTGCTTGTTTGGGTCTTCTGATTTTCTGTTTTAATACGTTATTGGCAAAATCAATGAAATACTAGTCATATACTTTAATCATTTCATTAATAATAAAAACACAGACATTCAAGACTTGTGTGCTCCTGAGAGAATCAATTATTATAACTATGTTTATACCAAACAAAATGTTGGACAGAATGTATTTTTAATCAAAATTAATTGAAGGAACATAGCATCATGACATTATATAGTTTGAAGTTGCACATCATTATAAATAAACATTAGTATGTAATATATTCAGTTTATCAGCAACAGTCTAATTCTGTTCATCATGTAATTGACCCCTTTTATCTAATTTGCCTGCCCTTCTCCTGCTTCTCTTTTGGTAACCTCTAATTTTATTCTATAGACTAAAAGTCTATTTTTTGTTTTATTTGGTTTCTCTATATACCACATATGAGTGAGATCATATGATATTTGTCATTCTCTTCCTATGTGCTAGGTACCATTCTGCAAGCACTTTATGTGTATTTACTGATTTAATTTTCACTGCAGTCTTTTAAAGTAGATACTATTATTGCCCACATACATATTTTTTTTTAATGAGGAAACTAAGATAGAGGTTGAGCAACTTGCCTAAGATCACACAGCTAGTAGGTAGAACCAGGATTGAAACTTACACAAGACTTCACAATCTATGCTCAGCTATCAAGTTCTTTTTACTCTGACTCGTAAACAAAGTCTTGATCTGATGCTTGCCATTCAATGCTATAACTTAGGTTATTGGTTTTCAGAGCAGCTTTCAGTCTGGCTTTGTTTCAGCCATTCCCTTATTCCCACCAATTGTCTCTGCTCTAGAGTTGACTTTCTAAAGTTCACATCTGTTCACATTTCACCTGAACTTTAAAAATGGATAGGTTCCCTCTGCTTCCCGGATAAAGTAGCCAGTCCGGGCTCTAGCAATTCAAGGCTCTAGCAATATGGATCTGCCTGCATTTCCAATCTTATTTTCTCCCAGACCTTTCTTGTACCAACCACTCCAGCCAAATGAGATGATTTACTGCCTCTGTGCATGTAGGTGCTTTTATTCATCCTGTTCCGTGGACTTGGAATGCTCCCTGCATTGTCTGATCATCTTTCAAGTTCTCATTGAAATACAAACTCCTCTCAAAAGCCTCTCCCGATCCTCCCAGACCCCATCATGCTCCCTTTCTCAGTGTGGCACTAGCCTTCGCATGCCCAGTGACTCTGCACAGGTACACATTTCCTGAAGTAGCTAAGGCTACCCTCATATATCTTTGTGTCCTAGCATGTATTACAGTCCCAATACATCCTGATTAGTTTGTAACCTAAGGTAAAAGAGGCGCATCCTGGTGGCTCAACTGTTAACGTTTATGGCTCCAGAGGGCGTAGTCCATGTAAAGCTGCAGGACCTGGGACAGGTGTGGGGAGATGGAACGACCAACGTGGACAGCTAAATGGATAGCTAGATGGACATTGCTTCCTCCTCGCTCTTCTTGCCTGCTTACTTGCCTTCATTCTTGCCTGTTTCTTTCCTCTAAATAGATAATGTATGCTGATTTTTTGGAAAAAAAAAAAAAAACAAGGTAAAAGAAAAAAAGCTCGATTATTTAACTTATTTTATAATTAACCAGTTATGTAGATGGAATCAGACAATAAAATCAAAAGTAATCCCCACTTTTGCCCATTACTTACAGATGAATTATTTATAATATTTCCAGACATATATGTGTGTATATATATATGTGCGTATGTATATATAGGGGCACAGGCATCTCTCTATGTGAATAAATAGTAAGATGAACCATCACTGTTTAACTAGTCACCTTACATTGGAATTTTAGGTTATTGCCAAAATTTCCCACTACTATAAATAGTACTGGGCTAAATATTTCTGTATATACATCTTCGTGTCCTTTTTCAGTTATATGTACCCAATTACTCTTTCAAAAAAAACTTTTAAGTTATTTCTAATATTTTCCCACTATTATAAATAATGCTTGGATAAACATGCTTGTATGCACATATTTGTCTCCTTTTCAATTGTTTTCTCAGAATAATTTCCTGGATGTAACCTCACTGGTTACTTATTGATCAAAGGTCATGTACTTTGTAAAGACTTTGGAGACATTTGCCAAATTACCCTGCAGAAGGTGGTATCAATGGCATTCCCATTACCAGGTGTGAAGGGTCCCCTTTCATCCCTCTGTTGTCCACACTGAGGTTATGGTAATTTAAAAACTAGATGGATGTGTTTTGTGGATTGGTGTCAGACCTTAACCACAAACAGCGTAGTTCGTCTTGGGAAGTATATTCTACCTAAACGACCAACTTAGAAATAGACTTCCTCCCTAAGTGTGGGGTTACTTGTAAAAAATACCTTGAACTCTTCTTTAACACCATTCATTAGAGAATGTACCAGGGTGTGAGGTGGGTCGCTACACATCGGCTAACTGCTGTGTGCCAAAGAAGCCCAAAGAAAAATAGCCTCTCTTTTAAGGAAGTCTTGTTACATGCATCCTCATGATGACTTATCTAAGGTGTATTTATAACACACTAGGAGGGTAAACAGGTCGGTGGTATTTAGCACCATACCTAAGACGCTTTAAAAAGATTTAGGGCAAGAGATTAATTAGTGAGGTCCCTCCAAATGTGGCTTTCAGTCCAGCAAATTATATTTAGACACCCGGCACTAGAAATATGTAGACAAATTGGAGACAGTTCAGAGAAAAGCAATAAAAATGATGAAGGGAAAGGAGGGACTGATTTATGAGGAGAGATTAAAGAAACCGAAACACAGAGTCAGGACCCAGAAATGACTTCAGGGAACATGATAACAGACAGCAGATATTTGAAAGGTGTAAACCATCAAAGTGAGAACTTCTTTTGCTTGGTATCAAAATCATAAGCAATGGCAGTAACGTGAAATAAGAGAGTAGAACTGGACTCACTAATTTATTCAGGAGTGTCTCTTGAGAGAGGTTAGAAGTTTTCTGACTGGAAACAAATAGCACCAGACAGCATTCAGCCCCTCAAGGAGAGGATTCTAGACCGGAAAGCAAGAGAATAGACTCGCAGGTTAGATCATGCCGCACTTTGGAGCCCTTCCATGTTGTTACCTCATGGTGACCGTATAAACATACTCTCTGGAGTCCTGAAGGTAAAGTAATACGGCTCATCTCTTTTTCATTTCCTGCCTTTAATGCCTCTTTAAGTTAGCAAGTTTAATCATGTCTGAACATATGCTTCTTCAGTCGAGTACCTCCACATGGTGTCTTGATGATAGCGGCTGGGAGCCGGAGCTATTGTTCAGGAAGACAATGGCGATAGCCTGGGTGTCCTTTGGGGCCGGTTGGAAATCTTGAAGGAGGATGGGGGAAAAAGCCCACCCGCCCCAGGCCAGAGAAGATGTCTCTCACCAATCAGACCTGATTTTTGTCCCAAAGCTCACCCTCCTTGCAGAAATATAGCGGCTTTGTCTACAAGAATGCACATAGAATAGCAGGTCCCATGGGAGGTGGAGAAAGCATGTTAGGCCCTATTTGAAGGATATGGTCTTGATTTGGGTCTCCTTGCTCTGCTGTCAATAATAGAAAGTTAATTTGCTTGGATTTGCTCCAACCAGTACTCAATTATCCATGAAATGGGGAACAGAACAATAGAGATTGTTGAAACAAACACCACACACACACACACACACCCCCCTCCACACACACACCACCCCCCACACACACCACACACACAGTTAAAGCATTTGCCCCTTCACAACAAGCCAGTGGTGTTTAATAAACTGTTAAATAAATCACATGCTTGACACGCCCTCGTGGCCTAGCAGTTTAGTTCACTGGGCGTAGCTCACCTACATCCCAAGGATCCAGGAAACAACCAAGATGAACGACTGAATAAAATAAATAAAACGCTTCTTTCTCTCTCTTCCTGCTTGTCTGCCTACTTGCCTTCATTCCTACCTGTACCTTTCCTTAAAAAATTAATCACACGCTCTATGCTGACATCCACTGGCGCCATGAGCGACGCAGGAGCAGGCTTTTTGTGTGCTCCACAGTCAGTGCTGGGGCGACGAGAGCTGCTAACAAGAAAGTGAGAGGACAAGAGCCATGCTGCCCCTTTCATTAGGTATCGGTCTTTGCCGTGTTCAGGTTAGGATCTCTGGCTTTGGTCTTATACAAGCATTTTCTCTGCTTACCATCTGTGTGACACTGGTCAGACACCTCAAACTCTCAGTCTTAGCTGCTTCAGCAGTAAAAGCAGGCACAAGAGCAGTACCTAGGTCACAGGATTTGGGGGGCGTGTAGGGCTAAGTAAATAAAACATACAATGTGCTGAGTCTTGTACAAAGTAAGTACTCGTATGTGTTACTTGTAATATCCGCACTCCTTCCTGTGCACACACAGTAGCTCCTCGCACAGAGTCCGGGGCCCTATTTGCACCCAGCTGTGAGAAAGAGAAAATATTCACCTTAAAAAAAAGAGGAGTGCCCTGGTAGAGTAGCAGTTTGGTCAGTCACCTCCGAAGGAGCGCATTCCACATACATCCTAAGGACTTGGGTTCATGTCCTGGGTTTGAGGGGGAACAACCAATGTGAACAAGTAAATAAAAATAAAATATTTCTTCCTCCCCTCTCTTCCTGCCTGCCTGCCTGCCTGATTGTCTTCATTCCTGCCTTCACCTTTCCTTTAAAAGAAAAATAAAAAGGAGGAAGGAAGCAGGCAGGAATGAAGGCAAATAGGCAGGCAGGAAAGAAGAGAGAGAAAGAAGAAGCATTTAAAAGAAGTGTTTAGCTGTTCACTTTGGTTGTCCTCTCCAACTCTCATTACACCCTTGGTCACAAACTCAGGTCCTTGGGCTTCATGTGGACTACACCAGAGCTGTGGACTTAACAACTCAGCCACCAGGATGCACCTCTAAAAGCATTTCTTAAGATACCAACTGTGAATTCCAAAGAGAGCTATGAATTCAGTGAGTTTTAGATTTTTATTTTAATATTGAATACACTTAATGTTCTAATATTTAAACAAATCAAATTTAATCTGATTCAGGAGCATACCTATGACCGCTGTCTAACCAGGCACTGCCATCAAATTCCGGTGCCCACATTTGCTTCTAGATTCCTAATGAGTGATGGCGCAAAGTGACAGCTTTACATTTTCTCTTAAACTGTGATTCTGCCCTCTCACTTTTTCCATATGTTTTTCCAGTTTGAGAAAGACTTAGCTACAATTAGCACCGTGGCAGGTAGAGGTAGGGAAGACAGGAAGGCATGCAGGGGATAGTCACAAGCTACCAAAAAGAGGAAGTTTCTGGAAACAGGCAGCATCAGGTAACAGTTATATGAGCCGGACTGATTTAGATTCAAAAGCCAATTCTGCTACCTGGGTTATGATCTTGGAGCTTAGAAGTCATCATGGATACGTGGGAATTTGGGAATAATTTATGTGAAATCCCTTGCTCTGTCCACCTGCAGACACAGACTCAGTCAAACCCCACAACCTTTCACCCATATGGTACAAATCATGAACAAAAGGACTAGACTGACAGTCCTCTGTGGCAGGGTCTGGCCAATGTACTAAGTGGGACAGCATAACGGCTCCCAAGATTACTTGGCCATGGCCATGAAGATACAGCCTCCACTCAACAAAGAGTTTGTAAAGAGGACAGCTTTGTGTGAAGAACACAGAAACAACAGGAGCTAGTGACTCATTTGGGAATGGGAGTGGCAGAGAGGTTCTTCAAGGAGGGAGACAGGTTAATGATCCATCTGAGACTGTCATAGGGAGGGGTGAAATCAATTGTTAAAAAAAACATCACTATTGGGACATGGAGCTTGAGCTCTGTAGATTTCAGACACCTGGTTGTGATGTTCCTGCTGTGACTGGCCATCTGGTGCTCCATAATGTGAGTCTTGACTCCATGAGCTTAGTCACCTCTGCTCCAACCCCTGGGGCAGCAAACACACCAGATGCACTGGGCTCAGCTTCTGGCTCTGCTCTCCTGTGAGGTCCGAATCACTCCCCCTCTACTCTGAGAGCACACACAAGCCCACACGCCTGGCTGACTGAAATGTGGCCAGGAAGGCAGTGACAGATTTTGGAAAGTACCCAATAGATTAACTGAGTGAAGTCTCAGTTTTCTAATCAGAAAAATAGAAATTGTGAAGACATCAGTTATCTATTCCAGGCCCTGGTATCCAGAAAATTGAAACTATCATCATCATTTCAATCCAGCAGTGAATAGAATAGGGTGGGGAAGTCTGGTTTTGAGCCCAGAGAACGTATGTGGCAGAAACTGTCAGATGCTTTGCTGTTGAAGCCTTTTGATCTCAACTGACTGTCCTGAGGCTCTCTAGTCCTTTTATTTAGATAACTATTTATCTAGATAACTCTCTTTCTTGAATCATAATTGACTTAGAGCATTATTTTAGTTTTAGTTGTACAATATTATTATTTAACACTTGTGTCCCTTGTAAAATCACTATCACAAGTCTATCATCTTTTCTTAGCAACTTTCAAGTTTGCAATACCATATTATTGATTATAGTCTCCAGTTGTACCTTAAATCTCTTTGCCTTATTTATTTTAGTTAGCTGTCTCTTGCGCTAGCCACATGTATGCAGTGGAACATTTTGCTTGCAAGGCATGAAAGTTTAGGGAGAAAAGGCCATACCCAGTTTCTTAGGTTGTGCTCATTTCTCTCTAACTTAGTTCTGAGGCTTTGGACATAAACATAAGGACTGACCATGGGATTTCTTCTCATTTTTAGTCAACTCTGAAGATGGCAGATTTTAAAATATATGTACAGGGACAATATCTCTGTATAATGGATATAGCTCGTCACCATGGGAGGAGTCAGACATTCAGCTTCTAGCTCATGACTTGGGCCTGACCCTTTCACTGTTTGAGGTAGTCTCTAATTTTCTTAAAGTTCGTGGAATCGACCACCGTTTTCTTAGAAAGCTAGATTCAAGAGATTCTGTTCTGTGAACCCTCATTTATTTAACAAGCATTTAATTTGAGGAGCATCTCAGCCTTTAATTCACCATGCATCTTCTTTCATCTACATTTGCACTTACTCTGCATTGGTATTTTATGCAAATACCAATTTACTTAATTTCAGTGGAAATTAAGGAAGATGAACACCCTGTGGACAAGTGGGGAGGAAAATATTTGCTGCCTTTAGGTCAAATTTAGTTATCATGCATGACAATTCTAACAGGACTCAAGTGACATAGGTATGTTCAGAGAAGGAATTGCATTGGCCTCGAGAAGCAAAAGAAGATAGATAACACATTACTAAGTGACTCCTCTTTGTCAAAATTGTCTCCCCAAACCAAAGCTTGGGGTCTTGGGGTGACCTCTATGCTTTGAAATGAAAATACTTTCTAGCGAATCCACCAGCACTGCAAACCTGAAGGAATCGCTGGGACTGTTGCCAGAAGGACCAACTCTGAAAGCCAGTCTTTCTCTTCCTCCTCTTCAATCCCAGTGAGTCAAACTCCAGACAGGGAGAAGTTGTTTACAATGAAATCAAGAGGCATGGATGGAATTTCATTTGGATGTCACTGGCTCTAAAGTCTGAGGCAGAAAAGCAGGAGCTATATTCTTTGTAACCTGAGTTTTTCTAACTACTAAGTGTTTCTGTGCAGTTTGAGGGATCTGAAAAGCATGAGGTTGTTACGGCTCTCCTTGGGACAAACCAAGCGGGCAGTCTTGGAAGTATTTTAGGCAGCTGTTACACACGGGCTTAGCAAGCATCCTTCCCCAAAGGCTGAGCGTAGAGGGAAGTTGAGAGCACGCTTACATAGGTTAGAGAAGTATGGGAGAAGAGAGGTGTAAATTAGAAGGGGGATTACAAGCGGAACCCAAGTTAGTCATTTGTAAATTCTTCACATGGGCAATACACACAGGATTCAATTTGCAAGACACATATTTGCAACACACACAAGATACTGCTTGCAGGCAAATAAGGAAGTTCTTTTTCTTATCAGTTGTCTCTGGCATCCCAGTGAGCTCAGACCGCAGGATGTTTGATAACTCTACTAGCTTGGTGGTTTCACAGCTGTCTTCGTGGCTGCTGGAAGCGACGGACAGGCCTTTCCCCTCACAAGGTCACCACATTCAGTGTGTAGTAGTTCCTTTACAGAGGTGCATTTCTAAAAGTGACCATGATCACCAGAATAGAGAAGGGAGCAAGTGGGTAGGGATTCTTTGTAATTTTTCATCAATTTTTCCATTAACTTAAACCTGCTCTAAAAATATGTCTTTTAATTAAAGAAGATAATACTGTACTTGGTGCTGAGTAATTCATTTTGAAAACTACCAATCATTTACCTGTATTTGCCCCCCTTTTCATTGTAATGGGGCTAAAAATAATTTCATAGTAATAAGAAAAGAGGCTATATGTTTAAAAACAAAGAGGAGAGGGATGGATCATTCCTGGCCTGTCTTTTGTTGGGATCACTGAAGGCAAAGATGAGGCTGGAATGTGAAAAATAATGGAGTATAAATAAGAATAAACTGAATGAACAAATAAATGAGATGAGTGGCCTTTGTTGGAATGCAAGGGTCTTTCTAAGGTAAGCCCTGGGGCTACACTCAGGTGCAGGCTGCCTTTGGGGACCAGCCTTCACCCAAGGCACAGAAGCTGCACCACCATTCGATTCCTGGCTTTTCATTGTCTTGCCTCTTTCTTATCATCCCTAAAGGGAACCCCCTCCCAGTGCCCCCCTCTCCACCCCTGGGTCCCCCCACCCCCGGCACCTTTTGTTTTCCTTTTGACTTAAGGATGTAGCTGTCAACTGTAGGAAAGTAAGAGCAAATGAGAATTTATTTCTCTCAATTACAATAATATTATAAAATTATTAATGTCCTGGGCCCTGGCCTGTAGTTCTCGCCTTGTATATAGCGGTGACTGGATGATCCTATGGTCTCCCACCATTGGTTTATTTACTATCATTGCACTCTTCTCACTAACTAACCTTATTTATCTTCTTATTATCTGCCTCATTTTCTCTGGATGTAAATTTCTGGAGAGAAGGTAGCTGCCTGTTATGTTCAACACTCTTTCCAGACCTTCAAAGAGGACCTCTGCTCTCATGGATGCTGGTTGGAGAATGAATGAAAGGAAACCCAAGAGTTGAAGCCAGTGTGGAAAGAAAATTGAATCTGATTTGGGATATTACAGAAATCAGACATGACTGGCAGGCAATTGGAAACATGGACATCCAATTTATTCATTCATTCAAAAATCGTTACAATAGGACCTACTGTGTGCCAGCCACCATGTAGGTGCTTTAAACAGAGGTTTGATTTCTGGCCTTAGACACCCAAGTCCAGGAACAGAGGCTCCAGACCAAATTCTCAATTCCTGCCAATTTGCTGTCTGGGTTGGATCAATTTCCTTAACCTCTCTGTGTAGCCAATAGGTTAGCTGATATTCCATTGCCTCACAGGTCAGTTGTAGGAATTAATTGGCACTTATAGAGTGCTTTGAGATCCAGAGATGAAAGGTCTATTTCTTCTGCCAAATCATATGATTATAGCAGTGTGGTGAGGATGAATGATTTAAAGCTTATGAAGGACTTTGAAGATGAAAAGGGGCTAAGTCTTATTATGATTTCTTTTAGCTCCCGGGCAGCACTGACCTGGAGGTTTATGTGCCCCAGAGCTTTTCCTGCACTGCGGGGATTCTGTCTCTTTTTCTTGTTCTTCCCAAGAAGTTACATTGACCCTCACAATTTTATTTTGCATCATTTCCAAAAGGAAAATCAAAGGCAGCATCCTGAATCACAGAAACACAGCTTCAATGAGCCTAGAGCTGGGGGAGGAGGAGGAGTCATCGAGTATATTTGTCTCTAACATTCTCGTCCCTGGATTTAGATTCAGTTGCTCACTGATTATTGGCATCAACGCATTCTACTGAAGAACAGAGTAACACCTTTAACAAAATAAAAGCTAGGTAGTAACCAAACACAACGGCTGGCTTGAGGCATCATTTTGTTTGAAATTAGGTATAAATATGATCAGAGATAAAGTCTCTAAGGACAAATAAAATGGCTTCAAATGAAAAAGACTGTATTTACCTATATCCTATGCCTCTCTGGAGTTTCCATCCCTCTTGAGGACCCACAAGACGGGTTCCTAGAGTTGCAGAGATTCCATCTGGCATTGCAGGGCCTCCCACAACCTCTTTCTGGGTTTCCAGGGTGCTGTAGGAGGACATTGCTAGGATATAGAGTGAAGCAGAGCTTAGTCTAGGGAGGAGGGTTCTGCGCCTCAGGTAACAAAACCTATATAGGGACAACTCACACTTGACAAGAGTCTACTTGTCAGTGTTTCTCAGAGCCCACTTAGGACCTAATATTTAAAATGGATATTGATGGTATTCAGAGGAGAAAATATGAGGCAATTGCCCCACCACCCATCCCTTAAATGTGGGCTCCATAGTAAATGCTCAACTGGACCTTCATAAGGGCTAGACCAACAGGGGAGAATGTAGGGTTTAGTGGGTAGGTGCCTTCTGCTTTCCCCCTACCTGGGAGGTTTTGCTGTAGGCATTTATGTGCTCTCCCTGATATAGAAGACATTTATCCTGGAGATACCCAGATGGGACCTGCATCTTGTAAAGTTCATACTCTGTTCAAAAAATATAGAAGTGTTTTCAATTTCTTAATTCTAGACAGGAGGTAAAACTGATCTTTATCAGCTGTGTTTAAAACCTGACTGTGGGACAGAGATAGTTGAGTGATCTTGATCTTCCCCACATCCTCCTGTCTCCTCACACTTAATTTGTTCAAATCCAAGAGTCTTTTATTAAAATTGTATTCTTTTATAGTCTACACTAGCTACTATCAGCCAGGAGAGGGGAGCATTATTTCACTGATACATCACCCCATTTTCTCACCTATTTACAGGTGAGTGAGGGATTGGCTTTTGTAAAACACAAAATGTGTGCAATTTAAGTCAACAACAACAACAAAGAGTCTTTCTAAGACCCATTTCTGGGAATTCTTATCACAGTACAAAAATCACTATTGTACTCAGTTTAAAAGCAAAAGCTGTAATTTCGTGCCCTGCCAAAACTCATAGGCATTTCTGGACAGAACAATTTGTGTCTGAAGGCCATGGGTCTGAGTGCCAAGTAGAGAAAACATCACATCCCAGCGAGAGTGGATCTGAGAGGAAAGTTCATCTATTCTTTCAAAGTCTTCTAGTAATTTACAAACAGGCAGGCATAATTGAGTGGCATAATTGAGTTTTCCATTTCTAAATAGTGATATAATAACAGAGTTCTTTGATCCAAACACTGTCCCAGAATGTCCCATTTCTTGGCAGCTATTTTTCATGGCACAACTGAGCCTTATTGGATTAGGAGAATCGTTCCTGTTCTCTCTCCAGTGCTTTCTGAAGTCGTAAGATTGCTTGATGAACGGTGCTGTGTGAAAACATTGCCTTGTTTTACAAAAATTGTATTTGAATTTCCTGCTATATCTCTTCCCAGTATTCATGTTAGTATGTTGCCCTAGGTATACCTGGAGTTGCATGGTTTTTAAGCAGTTTTTATATATATTTAAGATTATATTATTTTTAATCATCTCTGAAGAGTGTCCTCACTGGCTTTCTGTATATCTCGTTTTTGTTATGTCTGATTCTAAATTTATCCAGCAATGCCTGTGGTTTAATGACTTTAAATCACAGGAAGGACATGTGCCAAATTAAAAACTCATTAATAATTTTTTTTCTGATGTGGAGTATTTTTAACCCTCTCCTTATGCTGAGTAGAAAAATGTTTATTATAAGAATGTATATTTATACGTATTTTTGAAGCATGACTTCTGAAGAAGTCTGAGAATGTTAGGATGCAGGAAAAGGCTAGGGGAACCCAAGCAAGAAAAACATAAAAATGAAATATTAATATGATCAGGCACTAACTTCAAGGCATTTGTTCTCTAGAAAATAAATGCTGCCACATTCCATTTCTTTAAGCCTACTGTCTAACATAGTTGATAGCTCCGCCTTCGCTCTTTAATTACAGGCCTAAGAAAGCACTGGAGAGGCAGAGCGTCTGGTCTTAACAATTAATTGTATTTATTGGTTGTGGTCAGGTCAGACTGCTGGGAAGCAGCAGTTTCCAAGAACAGCAGATTTTAGATGTTACTTAGTCGTCCTATTCAAAGAACTGATTATTCAACCAGCGTTCAGTAGCTGCCTGACTGTCCACAGGTGTACACATTGAATGTCATAATCCCTTATGGGGGCGTTCATCAAGAAATTATCCAGATACTCATGGAAGAAAAATATCTCCCAAGTTAGAGTTGAGATAGGAAGTGTAGTTTTGCTAGACTGTTGGACCAACTGCAGTAGTTGGATTTGAATTTTAAGGGGAATGATAAGATACAATATGTCCTATACCTACTGAAATAATCAGCAACATTTGTGCCGTTGTGCTTTTTTCGAAGGATACAGTGACTAGACTCTAGGAGACTCCCGCAAAGAGCCACGCCCTAGAAAGGCTGAGACTGCCTTCCACAGCAGATGGCTCGCTCAGTTTTCACACACTGTGGCCCGGCCCCTCCAGTCTTCACATATGGTCCGGGAGAAATGCCAGCCCCCGTGAGTACTCGGCTGATTTACTGAGAGCTGGAATGGGTCATCAGGGGCCACATTCAGATCCCCCGAAGGCCTGGTGAGTGGTGTTAAGTGGGGTAAGCAGGAGTGGGGGCCTGTTGTGACCCTCTTTTGGAAGGGAATCATCCTGTCTTCTCTAGGTTGGATTTTTGCCAAGCCTCTGTGTTTAAGTCTCTCTGTGTTTAAATGCCAGCAACGATTCAAAATTGCGAGACTACTGAAGAAACCCCACAAAATGCTGGCATGGCAGGCTGGGCCACATCCTTTGGTTTGTCACCTTTCTGCTGGAGCAGTGGTTCACATCCAGAGGAAACAGTGCCCCATTGTTGTAGCCAACAACTTCTTGTCTGTTCTGTAATGAAATTCACAGGTCCTATAACTAACACACATGATTTTTTAAAAAGCAACTCTCTTGCCTTAACTGTAATATATGAGAGGCAACAGGAAATAAACTTAGGATGATAAAAATGGGTCTTTTAACATGGAAGTACTAGATATGACTGTATTAGAATGAAAGCCTTCCTGTACATTGTCAGAAAGTTCCCTAGTGGGCAGTTTTGTCACTGTGGAAAGCCGCAGTGCTGAGTCTCCTGACTCTCATGAATCCTATCCTCTTTCCTTGAATTCATTTGTCATAGCTCTTTGCTCTTTAGCTCCATACAGATAAATTTTAGTTTTGCCTTTATGGGGTAGGATTAAAGAATATATATAAATTTCCTGTCTCTTTCCTCAAATCCTACACACCTCTCACGGTCAGAGTGTGCCTCCTTTGGCCAAAAATTTCCACTTTCTTTAACTATTCCTGTTATAGTTCACTTCCCAACAACCTCCTTCTTGAGCCCTTCCTCTATCATTCTCCATTTTTCTAGGCCCTAAATCTACCCTGTAGAGGAGGATGCGTCTAAATGCTCTGCCCTTCCTCTCCTCACCCCTAGTCCATGGGCATTTGCGGTCACCCATGCAAAATGACTTGGACTGTTGTTTTCTATGTGGCAACCAAGGCCATCTTGATGCTAGTGAATTAGGAGATGAAAACATGGCACTAAGTGTGGGACTGTCCCTGGATATGAAAATATGTTGAAGTACCAGAATTTGAATGTATTTGACCAATAAAATAAGTTCTAAGCCAAATGTTTTTACTAGTGCAGTTAACTGCCGCCACATCTCCTTTGTTCATTCCGGCAGGCTCCTGCGTTGCTTACATCACCTTCTGAGTGTCGATGTCATCACTGCAACCAGTCAGCCGCTCATTCAGTGCTCTGAGTTTCAGACATGACCTTCTGAGGAGGCATGAGGAGCTGATGAAATCACTGTTTCCTGCTCTTTTGACTTAATGGGCCATCTCCTTTTCACGCCACATAAACTCTAATATAGAAGTTGGCCTTGTCCTTAAATCTATAATAGATTAAAACCACCTCCATTAAGAATTCATGAACTTAATTTAAAAAATTTTATAGTTCAATAGGATTTACCACATTTCATAATATATTAGCTTTCATCATCTCACTGACTTATTTGTTTTTAAAGGAAAGGTACAGGCAGAATGAAGGTTAAGTAGGCAGGCAGGCTGGAAGAGAGAGGAGGACGAAGCACTTTCTTTTATTTACTTCTTCATCCTGGTTGTTTTCTCCAGCCCCGGGTCTTGATCTGGGAACCTTGGGATGTATGTGGACTATACCAGGTGGTGGACTAAACTGATAGGCCACCAGGGCATGCCCCCACTGGCTTATTTTTCTCTCATCTCCTGCTTACTTCATCCTGGATTGCCTGTGAAACTTAAAAATGAATTCCTCTAATACAGAATAATTTAATTCTTATTCTGAAAGATTGGTCCTAGCCAACAAAAATGTTCTAACATGTCTTAGTTCATTCAGGTTGCTGTAACAAAAAAATCATAGTCTGGATGACTTATCAAGAACAGATATTTATTTCTCACAGTTCTAGAGACTGGGAAGCCCAAGATCAAGGTGCTGGCAGACTTGGTGTCTGGCGTAAACCCCTTCCTGGTTCACAGACAGCCATTATCTCTCTGTCTTCATAGCAGGAAGCAGGCAGGTCGCTTTTGGGCACGAATCCCATTCATCAGGGTTCCACCCTCATGATGTAATCATCTCCCAAAGCCCCCATCTCAAATAGCATCATACTGGGAATTAGATTTCAACATGTGAATTTGGAGTAGACATAAACAAACGT
This sequence comes from Solenodon paradoxus, assembly GCA_004363575.1. NCBI lineage: Eukaryota > Metazoa > Chordata > Mammalia > Eulipotyphla > Solenodontidae > Solenodon > Solenodon paradoxus. Next base: position 330,428 of record RJWH01001252.1, on the reverse strand, counting down.
TCAGACTATTGCCTGAATGAGAGAGGAAATGGGGAGAGAAGAGTGTCTCACTGTGTACTCCAGTCTTTTTTAAAATGATTTTCACACCAAAATATTTCTCTTTATAAGATGAATTCTTATGATAGCTGTGAAAATAGCATATTTTCTCTGCTCAAATACATTTACATGTCTTTGTACATCTACCTATGTGGAAAGAGTACACATTTATCATTCATGTCTTCTAAAAAGGGTGGGGTTTCATTCTCAAACGTCTAAGGATTTACAAATGAGGATATTTTAAAAAGGGATGGCAGAAAGAACAATACTGCTCTGAGAAGAGTGTGGGCTCATGGCTCGGACAGGCTTCCCAGGCCCCTGCCTGTCCAATTTGCCTGCCCTCTGCCTGGTTGAGAGGGATGGTGGATCGCAGGTGGATAGACAGATGGGGAGAAAGGCAGGCAGTCACACACTCACCACAGTTAAATAAAAGTAAAACCAGGCATCTAGTCTTCAGGCCTGTGCTGGCCCTGGGACCAGCCCCACAACCTTCCAACCACCCACAAAGGTTCCTGTGGCTGGGCCCGGCCAGTGGGCCCCCTAGCCTGCCCCCATCCCCTCACAAAGGGGACTCAGGGCAAGAAATGGTAGCTGTGACCTGGGGTTCGGGGCAGAGGAAAGATGACTTCCAGTACTCTAGTTGATAGACAGAGGGCACAGTGAGCCTAAGTCTAGATAGGGTCAGCCACATCCAGCAAGGTCCTCAGCGAGGTTCTCACCTTTTGTGTTGATTTTTGTGGTTTTGTGGGTTGTTTTGTTATTTTGTTTCATTGTCTACTTGATTTGCATGCATCACCAATGAAAAAGGAAAACCCCTCCTCCTGCTCTGGCTCTGCAGATGGCTCTGGGGGTACCTCTCGGCAGATATATATTCTTTTCACACTGATTTATTGAGTGCCTGCCATATGCCCAGGAATGGGCTCAGCACTGGGACACACAGGCCTTACTTCCAGGAGCTTGCATTTTGGTGACAGGCTTAAAAGTAAACAAGCAACTCAACCTAGTGTGCTTTGACAGCATTGTCATCGATGTCATGGAACCACAAAAGGGCGCTCTAATCTAATCTGAGTCCAGAGGGCTCCAGGTAGACTAAATGATGAATGAACGTTGAAAGATGAGCAGCAGTTAGCCGGCTGAAGGAGCAGGGCATGTGAGCGCCACGTAGATTGAGGAGCACATGTGAAGAGATGGGGAGAGACCTGAAGCACATGTCAAAGAAAACCGAATCCTAGCCATGACTGGTCCACTGGGGATTGTGGTTAGGGCTTCTTCTGTGAATGCTGACTGCTTTTGTCCTACAAATAAAAGTCCACATAGCTAACTTGTGTGTTTGTTCAGCAAAATCTTGCTCCTGATGTCAAGAGCCTTTCCCCTGCCCCTCATTTTCCTATTGAATTGCTAGTCTTCTTTGTGCTCTCTTGTCTGTCTATAAGGACATGGAGATATTTGAATTGGCTCTTCTGAGATCTCATCTCTAAGTTAATAAATACCAGGATTCTGCATTGTGACTTTTTTCATAGCAGAGCTTCTCTTTATCATTTTCTTTCTTATGATTTGGCATTGAATAGATACTGACTCATAACCCATTGACCGCTTCCAGCTCCCTGATCTCAGGCAAGTTAGTTAGCCCCATTGAGCCTCAGTTTTCTTATCTATAAAATGGGAATATAATAATGTCCCCATTATGTGTTGTATTGATGTGAACGAATGCTGGATATAGCAAAAAACCACTCGACAAATGGTTGTCTTTGTCCTAATGCTCATGAAAAACTTAAAATCTTACTCACTGTGTTGGGAGGTGGGCCCTATAGAACTTTGGACGATGTGGAAAATGTTTGAGAACTGAATAAATATAAGCGGGGGTAAAGAAAATCTAAGAAAGGCTGATCTCACTCTCTCTGTCATCAAAATAAGAAAATAATAAAGAAGTTGTTAAAACTTACTGGGCCTAAAGTGTCCCCTTCTGGAAGATGGGGGTTAGAGTAGATATTTTAAGCCCCTTTCAGTCTGTGATATTTCATTCATTTCCATAATAATTGCATAATATTAATGATACAGGTATAGCTCTTTTAAATGATGACTTCGTATTAGAGTCCCTGTTGGGCTTTAAAAAAAATCCTGATGTGCAGGTCCCACCCAAGACATATGAAATCAGAATCATGACGGGCTGATGCTGGAGGGCAATCAGGATTAAGGGCTATACTAATGGCTACAGTAAGAAACCTGACTTTGATTTCCAGCTTATAGGATCATTTATTGTAAGCCAACTAAGTCAGGGAATTAGATGTCCAAAGTTAACACCACGAGCTACTTTTGTCATCGTTTTAAAAGTGTTGCTTTCCTCCTTAAAGCGAAAACTTAAACTTCCTAGAAATGTATGTAAATGCTAGTCTTTGAGTTTCCTTTACCAAAATATTCATAGCATAAAGATGTATGTTACCAATTATGTTTTTAATTAGAATGGAAATGTGTGTCAAGTTCTTTCATAGAAATGCATACTGAATCTGTTTTAGAGAAACTTACTTGTAAGACCCTTTTTTTTTTCTTTTTCTCAATTCCAGCTCAGGCTTTGGCCTCCAATCAAGAGAAGCCACTACAATGAAATATTTTCTGACACTATGTGGAAATAGCTGTCCTTGATGTGTGTCTTTATTTATGTCAGGGCTCTTAGCAACTCCTACAAATAAAACCTGTTGTTGTTGGTTTTTTTTTTTTCAATGAAAAGCATTTCAAAATGGAAGAAGGATGTATGTCATGGTAACCCCAAAATAACATGAACATAATGAGCCCAACGTGGAAGACGTTTTAAAAGTCCAAATCTTCCTGGGAAATACTTGATTTTATTTCACTATAATTGGAGGAGAAAACATAATGGTGTTTTTAGCATGACAATTTTTTAATGGGTACTTATTGAACTTCAATATGTGTGGTCTGTTGAACATTTCCTAAGATAAATTTCATAAATACATATATATGTATAGTTTTTAGAGGAACAATGACCATACATATTGTTTTATAACTTGCTTTATTTATTTTTTTAAAGGAAAGGCGCAGACCAGAATGAAGGCTGGTGGACAAGCAGGCAGGAAGAGAGAGGAGGAAAACCATTTTTATTTATTTTTATTTTAGTTGCACATCTTGTTTGTCCAACCCTCCTCCCCACTCTGGGTCCTTGTGATGTATGTGGACTGCACCTGACTGGAGGCAGTGGACCTAACTGCTACTCTACCAGGGCATGTTGCTTTTTGCACTTATTAATATAAGTAGATATTCTTCCTTTTCAAAAAATTTAATTCCATAATTATTTTAATTATTATGAAGCATACTAATTCTTATTGTCTATACATCAGAATTTATTTAATCTCTTATTGTTAGATGTTTAGGTTATTTCCAACTTTTCCTAAGCTAAACAATGCTACAGTGAACATCCGTGTTCAAATATCTTCTTGTCTTTTCGCGGTTATTTACTTAGGATGAATTCCTAGATGTGGAATTCCTGAGGCTACTGGTATTCATAACTTGAAGAATATTGATACGTATTGACCAATTGTATTGAAGGTTATACCACTGTGAGCTCCTGTAGTGTCGTTTCTTGTTCAGCAAATTCTTTTTAGCAATGGAGTGCTGTCATCTGTGGACTAATTTGAAATACAAAGTAAAAGTCTCCCCTACGAACTCAGAAAATAGCTTCCAAACTCATTCTGCAAGGTAAAATGCTAGAGAAAGCTCCAGGTATGTTATATTGAAGCAACAAGAGTGGAGCCAAGGGAATGAAGAGGAGAAAGAGGTTGTTGGCTTGGGCTTAGACGACATTCATATTTTTTCACTTCCCAATGTCTGACCCAATCTCTGGGACAATGAGCTGACTCCCAAAGAAAAGCTGAAGTTGAAAAGAAATTCCACTGGGTCTTGTATTTGAGATTGGCAGCATGAGGCATTCCAGATGGCTTTGTCTGTTCTTTTGAACCTGCCTTTTGATCTTATTTAAATTTCCTCTTCATTTCACCTGTTTTGGGTTTATTGCCTGAAAAACAAGCAGGTGAACATATTAGCTCCTCCTTACAGCCCCACTAGACTACAGGAAATTTATGTTCAGGTCAGGAATCATATAACATGACTACACGTGCCACGTTTATGGGTAAGTTAAGCATCAGGTAACTTTATACTGGGATTTGTGACAGAAACTTGCAGCAGGCACATTGTGAGGTGGGAGGGAAATTTAAACAAGGAAAAACCTTGACTATAATATTGATTTGAATTCTCCAATTGATGGAAAAACCATGTAAGGATTTTATTCTGTAAATTGCCTGTATTAAGCAAGAGACAGGAAAACATAAATATTATAAATACATTAGTCTTCCTCCCCCCATCTGTTGTTTTTTCCCCTTTCAGATGAAGTCATTTCAGTTTCTAGTCAATCTGTGTACAGACCAGGGTTGTCTGAAAATATTTAATTGGCTTGTTTAGCAACCTCTGTCCCCATTAGGTCCAGGAGGGAATGGGGAAGAAAAGGGAAGCATGTGTTGAGAAGGCCAAACCTCCACATTCCCTAAAACACTGACCTACACCTTATGTATCCGTCCTTACAGCCCATAAAAGCCAGCACAAAAGGAGAACACCAGCTGGAATCATTCAGCAAAGCCAATGGCTGGCAGCAGGTGGAATATACATTAGGGGTTCTTTTATTCTTCAAACAGTACTTATGCTCAGTGGAAGCAATATGGTTCTTATATAGTCAATAAAGAGCAAATTCAGGGTGTTTGCCCTTTAGCCAGTGTGGTCAATGATTTGTGATGAACTCAGATCATACCCACAGAGCTCAGAAAACATTGCACTAAAATACTCCAGACATGAGTCTTCGCTTGGCAGACCTGATTCTTCAGGCCCACACTGAGGCCCACAGGCACATGGGAGGGTGTCAGAACAACTCTGAAGTCTTGAGCTGCTGGTAGAGTGGTTGCTTGGAAAATGGTTTCTTCAAACTTCTAATTCTTGCTTATTTGGTTACACTTTCTTGGCAGATAGGCAACCTGTAGAGCTGGAGGGCTTTGAGTAAATGGTCTCATGTCTCCCAGTAACATCTCTGCTTCGGGGTTCTAGTTATTCCCATTCTAACTGTTGCTGGGGGTGGTGAGATCGTGGAGAGGAGGGAAGCCCTAGCTTGTTCACCGGCCTTGGGAGCTCAGGGATTGTAGGAAAGCGCATCTGGTGTCCAACACTGGGAGAAATGAGATGGTATGTTCCTAGAGGGGGAGGTTACTGGTTCTGCTCTCCACTGCTCCCGCGGTATCTGGCATACACTATATTTAATACCATAGCTCTAAGCCACACCCCTATTTTTCAAGAGGTATTCATGAAAAAAAAAAAGCACCACAAATAATAAGATTTGTCTAAAAAGTTCAAAAAAATTAAAAATGAGAGTGAAAGAGTGAAGAATTAATTTATTAAAAAACTTAACTATGGAAAAAGGGATTAACAAAATTAACGGAATTTTAAGATTTAATAAGGGATCTATTATACTTAGTAATTATCTTTTCAGGTAAAACTTAGTCTCCTTTGAATGTAAGCTGTACCTGATTTTCAGGGGCATTAAAATGGCAAAAAAAAAAAAAAAAAAATGTGCTTTGAATCAAATAAATGTGGTAATAGGAATTAATCAATATATCATGTTACCCAAAACCAGGTGGAATGGCAGTAGCAAGAGGGAAAATTTTAGTGTTCTCCAAGGAACACTTAAGCTCAAGGGACTTAAGAATAGATAAATGACTCCTGTCATTAATTTCCTCTTTTCTTCTCTCTGTGCACCGTGGGTTGGAATGGGGCAAGCGGTAGCTGGTTGGGGATCACTTTGACTCATAATTGCTAACGAGTTTTTCTAAACTCAAATTCAGAGCCCAGAGCTTTCTTTCATGAT
>RJWH01001252.1:199478-319478 GCA_004363575.1 Solenodon paradoxus | reverse complement strand
CTGACTCCTCTTCTCCATTACTCTCTCCATAGACAGTTTATAAAGTAGATGACTCTGAGGTTGACTATACCACAGATGAGTTCCTTACAGACCAAAGTGGAATGCATATGCAAAGCATTCAGGTGGTTAGGCCTGTTCTAAAGTGATTCACAGTGCTAAGTGCTGTGGCAGAAGCACACTATTCTAGAAGTCCATGTGGAACTTAGAGTTACTCCAGAAAGGTCCTTTCTTCAAATAAAAGACTCTAAACTGCTTTGGAGTACAGAAGTGCATTCTTAATAAAGAACCCATGTGAGTAAAAGAAGCAGTCTTAGAATAATCCTCAAAGAGGTCTGGCCTCACCCCTAAGATAGTTAAGTGCCTTGTTGCATCCTACTAATGCCATGTACCTCTCCTCCAGAGCACAGACCTTGGTGTGTAACATTCATCCACGTGATTGTTTGATCACTAACTATTGTCCTCCTCTAAGCTCCATTAATGCAGAGATTAGGTGTTCTTTTAGTAGCTACCAAGTCCTTAGCACTAGCACAAAGTTAATACTAAACAAATGAACCAGAACTTCTGTGAATGAACTTGTTTTCTATGTAAGCCATAGTCCGTGAGTCAGTAAGCACATCTGCTGCTATTAGCTCTATCACTTTGCATTTCTGCTCACCCCTGGCACTATTTTTAAAAAGTGTGTGTACACATGTATATGCACGCATGCACATATGGAAATATATATTACATACACATATTATGTGCTCACATATGGATGTATACGTGCCAGTGTGTGTGTGTGTGTGTGTGTGTGTGTGTGTGTGTGTGTGTATTTCTGGATCTGGCAAAATCATAAAAATGTCAGAGTTGCCAGTAGCCTCTTTTTGTACAATAGAGCTACATACTGGAATCATCCTGGACACTTTAGTCAACCATTATGCCTGTGTCTCACTCCCAGAGATTCTGACTTAATTGATGTGGGTGTGGGCAGGACATAAAGAGGTTCCAAGAACAACCCAATTGATGCCAATATGAACCTAAGACTGCAAAGCATTGGTTGAAGAGCAGACAGCAAGTCATTTTTAATGGATTTGGTTTCCTTTGTGAGGAATCGCTGTAAATCTAAGACAGATTGTCCCCACCTTGCTCCAGAGGAAGTGCTCTGGGGAAGGGGATCTTTGCTTGTAGGTTGACAAAGAGGACAGATGTGGCTAGGGACTCAAGAACCTTTCAGAGAAATACAATAAAAAATTCAACTTCTACTTTTTTTGAAATCAAACCTTCTAGTAAATCAAGAGGATCCCAGAGAAGACCCATGAGCAGGAAAATATTCTAAATGATTTCTATAGTTTTTCATGAGAGAAGGGGGAGTCTGAGAATCTGTGGCCAATTCTGGGATCACTTTTACAGCATGAATGATAAAAACAGTGCTAGATTACACTGGGACTCTTTTGCCCAAAGTGATTTTGTTGGCCTGCTCAATGAGTTTAGCTTACAAATCAGTGGTATGCAGTGGTTAATAATCCCACCAAGGGGACATGGGCAGAGAGGACATCAGTTCTCTAGTGGAAAGATGGATAGTGGGTTGGCAAAAGTCAGCAAAAGTGCATCCTTTTTCCAGCTAATTTGTGAACAACTTGAGGGCAATGACTCTGCGTGGTTTCTTTGAACATAGTAAGGTACTAAATGCTTGCTCTACTTTTTCTGTGAGCTGAGTTTTCTTGCCTGTGAATTATTTTCTTGGACTTGAGGGCGACACGTCATTGGAATAAGCAACAGTTGTTCTACCTCCTCTGTCCTGCATAAGAAAGGTAGGAGGTTCAAGTCATGGTGCCTGGCCTTGGGACCCTTTGAGTAATGGGGACAGAGGCTGCTGGAACCACCACTGGAAGACAAAAGTCACTCCAAGTCTCAACAATCCTTGAAGTCCTTTGCATGCTCTTAGTGAGTCTGAATGAGCGTCACTTCAGATGTGGTGAGAAGCCGGAATGGAAACTATTACATCAAAACATTTCATTTGGTAGGGGGATTGTTTGGAAAAATCCTAATTTTTTTAAGGAACAAAGAGAAGTTGATGAAAGGATTTGAGGTTATAATGACCAAAGTCTCCACTGCTTCCCTTCCCTCCCCCACCCTTCTTCCAAAATGGAGAAAAGAATGAAGCCAGAGAAATGTCTTAAATATTATAAATCTGGCAGACCAAGCCTTTAGCTAGGATAGCGTGTAGTAGTAATACCTTTTAATTACAGTCGTATAATTATAAATAGGAAAGAAATTAAAAGATGAAGATGCGGTTTGTAATGAAATTACCATAAATACCATGGCAAGCTTTAAAGTCGTCACGAAAATTCAAAATACAAAAACATGAATGTGGAGGTTAAGTTCTACCAAGACTAGAAATTAAACTTTTGTGGATTCGTGGTCTTCCTTGTTAGCGTGGCATTTCCTCCTGGGTACACATAAGCACTATTGTCGTGCAGACACAAAGAGACCTCTTAAAGAGTCAGAATCCTGGCTGGAATTCTCAGGTTCTCCAAGCCATTTGGGCAGCCTGACAAAGACATGACTCGGATTCCAAAGGCAAATGGTGAAGACATCTCCAAGCAGAATCCCACTGCTTGGATCTGTTTGATGACTTCTTGTGGAAGCAGGCATGCATTTTGCTTGTGATGCATAAGTTTATCTTGCAGTCTTTATTTAAAGACCCATTTTACTTCTCATTGAATTGACAAATTTCCATGATTGAATGTAGGGAATCATAATTGCAAACTGCTGCATTGGTCTCGGGGCCAAGGACCTAAGCTATTGGATTAGAGCACTGGGACAGCATACGTCATCTTTTAGGTGCCTTTGTTTTCTCACAGGTTAGCTCCTGTTTGTTAAAATACTGCTAATGAGATCAACATCATGGGATCAATTTCTATAAACTGTTCCATAGCTGCACATTACTAAGACATCTTGAAAACATGAAACCTTGATCAGAAGAGAGATCAAATAAGTGAGTTTGACTCACTGTATTGCAAACCTTTCTCCAACATTGTAAAAATGTATTACATATGTCCTAGTGATGGTAGATTATGTCCTCTCTGCATGTAACAGGAGATTTTTTTTTTTTTCTGAAGCAAGAATAATTATTTTGAAACTTCTTTACTGTCATTAACTTATGGGCTAGAAAATCAACTAAGAGGTATATATGTGTGTGTGTGTATAATTAAAGTGACTTTGCTTTACAAAATGATATCATTTTAGATGTGCAGGTTTACTCCTCATCAAATATATAATATATTATGCCTACCACCAAATTTCTAATAGTCCTCTACCACTGTCCACTGGACCCCCATCACCCTTTGCTCCCACCCCCACCCCCTTCCTCTCTGATAATCTCAGTTCCGTTGTCAGTGTTCAAAGGTTAGTTTTTGTTTTGTTTTGTATGTTTGTTTTGCTTTGTTTTTTTTTTTTTTTGTTTTTTTTAATATTCCACATATGAGTGAGATCATCTGTAATTGTCCCTTTCCTTACTACTTATTTCACTTAGCACACTCCCAGTAATTTCATCCATATTGTCCCAAATGATAGGATTTCATCCTTTTTTATAGGTGAGTAGTATTCCATTATTTATATACATCACATCTTCTTTTTCCATTCATCTGTTGATGGGTACTTAGGTTGTTTTAATTTCTTAGCTATTGTAAACAGTGCTGCAATAAACATGGGGGTACATATATTTCTTTTCATTAGTGTTGTGCTTTTTGGGTAATTACTCAGAAATGGGATAAGGGATCATATAGAATTTCCATTTTCAATTTGTTGAGGAAATTTCTCTGTATTACTTTCCATTATGTTTATACCAATTTACATTCCTATCAACAGCCTATAAAGATTCCCTTTTTTTTTGCACCCTCATCAAGACTTGTTTCCAGTTTTTTGGATACTAACATTTTTTCACAGATGTGGAGAGATATTTTAAGAAATATAATTTTATGCCTCTGTTATAAATAAGAAATTATGCTGTGGTGGCTATCTTGGATTAAAGATAGGACAGCAAACTAAATCTGAGGATGCTCAGTAGAAGAGCATATTGAGAAAAAAGACAAATTAGAAGTGAGCTTGTAGATTGGGTTTATTTTATCTAATGGATAATGGAGAGCCATTGAAGGTATTTGAGCATGAGAGAAACAGAATGAAAGTGGTATATTGGGGTACTTTGCTTCTGATGCACAAATTTATCTTGCAGAGAAAGAGAAGACCTCAAAGGGAATAAGAATAGGCTAGCCTCACACTTCTTAGCCACCACATTGGATTTAAGGGGACAGTGGAGTCATACTCTTAAAGCACAAGAATGTTGTCCCTAGGGTCTTATACCAGGTAAATTATCATCGAAATGCAAGGACTGAAGTACAGACACCATTAGGTGTATATATTCTGAGAATGTTTACCTTACACAGACTTGCTTCAAAATGCTGTTGACAAAGCAGTCATTCTAGAAGGATGCTAAAAATTTTGGACGTGTATCAGTCAGTGCCCAGTCAGGAAAAGAAATCATTTCAAATTGTTCAGAGGGGTTTAATGTAGGGAGTTGATCCCAAAGATGTTGGCAGGTTGGGATAAGTAAATGGGAAAGACGGGCTACTCAGAGATCAGGGGCCTGCTGTGCACCTGGGTTGAGTCTGTGTGCCCACACTTGCTGTGCCCACTGCTGAAGCAGCACACAGCTGATGTTGCTGAATCACAAAGTCACCGTCTTTGATGCTACTGGAACCACAGGGCTAACTCTGAGCAGGACCCAGCACTGCATCGGGGAGGTGCTATTGGAAATAGAATGGCTCTGACTTGCTTTCTACTTGCTAATCAGGTGTAGGTGCCTCCCTTTAGAAAATGTAATGTAACTAGATTTCAGTTGGCAAGGAAGTCAGGGAAATATAGTATAGTTTTTAGGCTTCCTGCCCACCCTTCTAGAGAATAGAAAGGAGTGTAGGTCAAGGAGCCAAAGACAAATTCTGGCCTGGAAACTAAGACTGTGTAGATTAACTCAAAAAGTTCATTCCTGTCTACAGAAAGGGAACAGAGAGAAGACAAGAAAGGCACATTCATTATAATCTAGGGAAAAAAAAATCCCAATAATATCAATAGGGCAGGGAGTTGAGAATATACTTAAATATCTATTTGTCCTGGGTAGTCATAGAGACTAGGAAATGTAAGAAATCAATAGTGTTTTATCTCACTAGATCACTGGAAAAATATGACTGAAGCAACATTGGGATAACGCTTTACAGACATCACAATAGCAAATATTATAGCAAAGCTTGGATGACCCCAAGTATTGATAAAAATTTGGAAATTGAAAAATAAAGGAACCCTCATGCTTGTGAGAGGTACAATCACAGTCTGGTAAAACTCAGAGAAATGGAGGATCCAGCCAACAGGCTCCTGGGAATGTATGTCAGAGAATCACCTATTTGCAATATATCCATAAAGGGACACAGACAGTGTTGTCCATTGCTGCACTGTATATGGAGGCAGACCAGTGGAGGCTAAGAACTTAAGTGTTCAACATCAGAGACTGAGTAAGTAAGACATGAGGATGCTAGCTCATTGGGCATGTAAGAACATCATGACTGGACACTGACAGTGTTCAGTGAAAATAGTAGGCTATGGAAGGAGATGTATAGGAAAATATTACTTATAAAATTATATATTCATATAGACACACACAAAGTCTTATATAATTTTAAAGGATATTGTAGCGGTTTGAATGGTGTCACCCCCCCAAAATATATGTCCAGATGCTGGAATTTTTTTTTTTTTTTGAAAAAAAGGTCTTTTGTAATTACGTAAGGGTCTCAAGATGAGACGATCCTGGATCATCTCAGTGGGTCCTAAAGTCCATGACAAGTGTCCTTATAAAAGACACATGGAGTAGAAGCAAACAGAGGAGAAGAAGGCCATGTGAAGATAGGCAGAGATTGCAGGGATGTAGCTGCAATAAGAAAACCCCAGAAACTGAAAGTCAAGAAATGGATTCTCCCCTAGAGCTTCTAGAGGCTGTGTGACACCTTTTAGCACCTTGATTTTAAACTTCTGTACCTGCAGAAGTTAGAGGTGAGAAGATACAGAGCTACCAAGCTGGAGGTGAACTGTTTGGACAGCCACAGGAAAACAATGCTGATATCTGTCTAAGAACACATCCTGTGTGTGTTAGAGTGGGTGTCTCTGGTGAGGGAGGCCCTGGGGCAGATGAATGCAAAGGTTAAAAACCAAGAAAATAAATGAGATGGGTCTTGCACAAACTGTAAGATGGTCTTCCATAACAGATGTATAGTGCCAGGAGTGGGCTAGCTGGATTCTCCATTTCTCTAAGCATTGCCAGATGTGGCTGTACCAGTTAGTTCTGAGGCATATGACCAATTCTCTGGACCTGAGGTTTTAAAAATGTATTTTCCTGTTCAATTTATTATTTCCTTTGAACTCTAGGAGGATGACATCTTTTCTATCTTTGCCAGTGGGTTTTTACTTTAAAAAAATTATCTGCTCAAGGGCTGTATACTTGTCTATAAGTTTTAATTGTTTTTCATAAAAATTTGAATGAGTGCTTCATATTATATGCCAGCTAAAAACATATTAGCAGATATTAGCTGCACGCATATGTTACATAAAATGTATTAGTTAAAATCTTTTGCTTATATTTTGAATTTGGGTTGTTTTTTGTTTTAAAGGAAGGGTGCAGGCAGAAATGAAGGTGAGCAGAGGTAGGCAGGCAGGAAGAAAGAGGAGGAAGAAGCACTTTATTTTATTTAGTTGTTCACCTTGGTTGTTCCCCCGACCCTGGGATGTAAACCCAAGTTCTTGGGATGTATATGGACTATGCTCTCAACAAAAGGCAGCTAATCAAACTGCTCTTTTACCAGCGAGCACCAAATTGTTGTTGTTGTTGTTGTTTTTAACTTATAGAAATATGGAATTTTTACATACTTAAGTCAGTAACAGGGTACTCTTTATAAACATAAAGTGCCATAAAGTGAATCTGTTGAAAAACCCACTCTCTGTACACTTGTCGGTGTACACTTGATCTATAAATCACAGAAAAGTAATTCAGCAGAGAAGGAAGTAGCTGATCACAATTTTAAATCTTCTCTAGTGCAATTTTGCAACAAATATTGGCCCTGAGTAGCAGTTGGCATTCATGGTGCAAATTCCATTTTGCTTGCTTCACTCCTCCCTTCCTTCATTCAACCCTTTATGAAAGGTGGATTTGTGAACTTCTCTGGGAAATACTCTTGATGTTGACAAGATAATGAACAGGGAAATAGGCAATGATGGCTTATGATCTTCAACTTCAACAATCGAGATCATTTAAATGTGGGTTCCCTAGAAAAAGGAATTTTGTTGGTTTGTCATGACTATTTCCTGCAATCCTGCTTGTCTCCAGGAAGTGACCCTCTTTACCCCACACTCCTTTCTGACCAGTTTCTGCTGGTGTGTACATTGGCTTCCTGTGGGTGCTGCAACAAATTACTACAAACTTGGTGACTTAAAACAAGATTGATTTATTCCTAGGAGAGGGGAGGGGCGGGGGAGGAGGAGGAAGCTCAGCCATGATCTTTTACAACTCAGTCTTGGAAGTGACATGTCATCACTTCTCTCAGTACTCTTCCCTATAAGTGAATCACTGAATCCAGCCTACACTCCAGGGGAAGAGGTTTACACAGAAGCCAGGGATCACTAGAGGTTATTTTAGAGGTTGTCTGGAATGCTGCAAGAGAAAGTTAGAGAAACAGATACCATCTCCCAGTAGGAAGCTAGGTGTACAGAGTTGAGAGGAGTCATTGGATCTGATGGCTTACAACTATGTTGTAAGCAGGGTTACACTTTTATTCAGATCTCAGCTCAGATTACTCCCTTTCTCCCATGTCTCCTCTCTGGATTCTATTTTATTGACAAATTCAAACCAAACCAAACAACCAATCAACCAACGAACACCCCAAAACTCATTCCTGTCAGCACACTTCTCCAAATTTCAGATTCCAGCACCCTCTACCACCTGTCTGCTGTTTTTTCACTTTGTGAAATCCTCCGCAGCTCTTCTTACATTTTGTCCGGTGTTTACAGGGGCTATCAGAAGGGAGGCTGTTCAGCACGCAGCTTGCTCTGTCTTGCTAGAAGTAGAACCCTGCATTATCACAACACATTGGATCAATGTTTCAAAATATGCTGCCCCGGTTGCAGTGGAAGGAAAAGGATTAGAAAGCCTACAAATGTTTGAGTCAAAACAGCTTCTATAAGAGGCTATAAGGTTTCTAAAATTCATTGATATTCTTTTTTCTGGAGTAGAAAGAACATGAACTATAGGGTTTGATGCATCTGGTTTAAATTCCAGGTCTAGCACTTACTAGCCAAGTGAAAAATCGGGTAATGATATGAGGTTGACCTAAATAACACATTTGACACAAAGACAGTACCATAAATGGTATACAGGCAGTTCTCCACAGAGCTTTGTACACGTCCATCCCTCCCTTTCATTATCTAGTTATCTGGTAAGTGCGTAGTGCCGACATATTTTGACTTTTGTTAGACCGTTATCCAGAGCATCCCCATGTGCATGGAAGGAAAACAGCTCAGCAAGAACGGCCGTCCTTGTAGGAGAGCGTCAGTGTGTGGGGGGCTGGCTCTCTGCCTGGGATGCAGGGGTCAGTGGGGCCGCCGCCAGCGCCGTCTGCACTGTTAGCCAGGGAAATCAACTCCCAGTCCTCCTGGCACCTACTGTTGGACTTGGGTAAACATAATTACAGTCTTTAAAAAGAGAAGAGGGAAAGCGACCAAGATCCCTACTCACCATGTAAACAGGATGTCCACTGAATGGCAGCCATGAAGATGTTTATGTTCTGTTCAGGGGACAATTGACAAAAGGCCTCTGGGAGCCTTTATTGCTGCCTGGGGAAGTGGTCTGCTAGCAGCAGTGGTGGATGGTTCTCCCACTTTTGTCTCTGCATTGTGAATGTTGAGCTTCAACTGAAAGCTCTGAGGCTGTGCTGTCTGGAGCCGGGATGCAGTCCTTTAAGACACTGGGTTTGACTATTTGCGAAAGACTTTTGACACATGTATAGATAATTCTGGTGTGGAATGCTCAGTTTCCATCACGCCTCTTGTGACCTGGAGGCTGCCTGGCTGAGGCCTCTGTGAAACAACTTAAACTCTGGCTACCACTTAACTGGGCCAGGGCAGCTGGCCAAGTACTCCGCATGGACTATTTCATTTCACCCTTATGACTACCCTTTGTGGTAATTTTATCACCTTATTTCACACCTGTGGAGGTTCTGGAAAGATAGGCAACTGGATTAGAAGTCAGATCAGTTGGAGTCTCATCTCTGCTTAAACGGTAAACTAGGTGAAGTCAGGACTATCTGTCAAATTTAACTCTCCATTTCTATGGCCCAGCATAATGTTTAAGAAAACATTTGTTGAATGAATATAATAAAATAAGTGCTCTTCTTCAGTGACTTTCTGGGGAGCAAATTCTTCCCCCGGTAGTGAGATTTTGCTGCACGGTGTATTTCTCACATTTCTGTTTCTCTCCCAGTTCACTCATTGGTCAGTGCTGACTACAGCTAGGTATTGGGTAGCTGAGGCACCAGGCAGTGGCTAGTTGGCCAGATGTTCAGTCAAGTAGTCCAGTAGTGCTTTGGCTCAGTCTTCTCTGGAATTCTAGGTAATGAAAGTATCCCTTGAGGTCATCCCCTCCAGCATGTTTCTGAAGCAGCAGAACTAGTGAAAGAAAGTGCTTGTCTTGGCTGGTCTTTGTCTCTGGCACACAATCTCTAGAGTGGTTTGCTACCCCTCTTCCAGGATACAGGTGTGTTTCAGTGGAGTTGTGAAGATAGGCTGAGCAGATTTCCCAGGAATTCTAGCAGGGGGGCCTCTACCTTTATAATTTCAAATGTAGTTAACAGAGTCTCAGAGCCCTTGAGTCTTCTAAGTCTTGGCTAGAAGGGCAGGAGCATGCTTACTCTACAGGACGCATTAGAACCTTGATGTGCCCAACTCCAGAATAAAGCATGGCCTTTATTCTAAATCTGAACTTTTACATTAGAAGGAGATGCAATCTTCTTCCTCTCTATCCAGGTCTCCTTCAGGGGAGGCACTTAGATAGTAGCAGTTTCTTTCTGAAACTGCTCATTTTCCTTCCAGAAGCTGAGAAATAATGGAATAATGACCACCATGTTGTTAGCAAGTTACAGTCGAATACAGATGTTTTGATTTGTTGGAGTATCTCTGGAAAAGAAAAGCATGCCCAGACTAATGTAGTTTGGGTGATAGTAAAATGCTGAAAAAGTGTGTGGTCATTGTTGGTGGATTTTTTTGTTTTGTTTTGTCATTTTAGTCATCATTCTGAGTTATAGAAGTCTCTGTCCCAGATTCAGAAACCTCTGTCACACCTTGGTGATGTGTTCTGTTAGAATGTACCAGACCTGCAGATAGGCCTGGAATTTCTGGGCATCATCTAGGGCAAAAGGTATTACTTAACATTTCTCTCAATGGTCTCTTTTCCTGTATCATTTATTCCAGCACACAGCACATCCTTCCATCATCCTGGTGTCACCCACCCACCATGCAGTCTTGGGTGTCCACTCCAGACTCCTGTTCTCCTATAAGGTACAGCTTCATGAAACAGGGTAGCCTGTTCCATTCCCTGGCCTGCCGGCGTATAACATTTCCTATATCCTGATACATGGGGAGGAAGCTATAGTTGTTCATATCTCTGTAAATTTGCAATAGACT
This sequence comes from Solenodon paradoxus, assembly GCA_004363575.1. Taxonomy (NCBI): domain Eukaryota; kingdom Metazoa; phylum Chordata; class Mammalia; order Eulipotyphla; family Solenodontidae; genus Solenodon; species Solenodon paradoxus. The sequence continues at coordinate 308,726 of RJWH01001252.1, read as the reverse complement.
GGAAAGAAATGTGGGTCTCTCATGTGTCTTCTGCTTACATTTCCTGTATAAACCAAGTTTGTATTCTTACCTCCACGGTGCTTGAGCCAGTGCTAAATTTTGAGTTTTATGTTCTGCATATGTGATGTGTTCCCTGGATTCGTGTGTTTTTTTAATGCATGTACACACACACACACAAACACACACACACACACACACACACACACACACACACTCTTCCATTTTCTTTCCATCCTCAAAGAATTCCTCATTTAAGGGCCTAAAAATCGAGTCATTTGAGAGAAGAATGGGTTATTTCCTACAGAGCAATAGCTCTTAGATTAATAAACAATATCTAACAGGTTAACAAATAATGGCTCAAGTTTTGAGAACTCCCCTGTCTCAGTTGTAACACGTTCTGCCCTGTTTTTGTTGGGTGTGTATATGCCATCACATCTCACAGCTTGTTCCAGTCTTCCAAGGTGAGCTTGACGTTCTGCTGAACGTCACTTTGCTCAGAAAGTAGGGATCAGAGAAGTCCCAGTTGAATTGATAGGATTTAAGTAATAAGCTTGAAATTAGAGATGTAGAAATATCAGTATCTTTGGTGCAGGTGGCCTTCTGACTCTGCAATAAGTCTATTAGTAGCAAAGTGTTTTAAAATCATTTTCCCTCAAGTAACTTTCTTTTGCCCTGATCACACCAGAGTCACACATGGAACTCAGCCTCCCAGTGGATTTTATTATTGCCACTGGAATCATCCAGTCACCACCCTAGTCACTCCCCTCTGCCTTATGGGCCAATAATAGCCTGCACAAGTGTTTGGCCAAGAAGGGCTGTGCTTCTTCCTTCAACTACCTCTTTCCCAGAGTTTGCACATTACTGACACAGTTGTTGCTTCCACCTAACTCAGTGGACTCTAGCCATCTTCCCTATTACTGGGAGCTTCCATGGGGGTCCAGCCATGATGATTGGCTCTGAGAGTACCACATTCCTTCCACTGAGCTTGGACAGAGTTCTAGTCCTTTCCAAATCAAAGTGGAAGGACATTTTTGTCTACCAAAGTGACAGATGTCTCATTTAGGAGAAGTTATATTTTCATTGAATTATTAACTGATGACTCAATTTTATAACTAATTTGCTAGTGACCCAGAGGTACACCTAAACTTAGAATCAGCTCAGGTTCGGGAACGATGGAGAATTGTTCAAGTGTGTGTGTGTGTGTGTGTGTGTGTGTGTGTGTGTGTGTGTGTGTGTGTAGGGAGGTGGGGGGTTGGGTGGCTGGAGCTCCGATTGTCAGCCCCAAAGCTTTCCTTTCTTCTCACATAGGAAGGCTAGAGCCTTGGTACAGTTGGAATTTTCCTTGTTGTTTTCCTGGACACCCCAAGTGCCCACACAAATACGCAAAACACCTATCAGCAGCATTTTCATTCACATGGAGACCTGCTGTGGCCCACATGGATTTTTTTCCTAGGCAAGACTGAGAAATGTTGCATTAAAAAAAAAAAAAAAAAAAAAAATATATATATATATATATATTAGCTGTAGTTATAAAGACAGGAATCACTTATTTTAAAGTATTTTTCTGTGTTTTTGCTCTTAAAAAGGGAACAAAATAAAATTCAAAGAACCCGACAGATGTTCACTGTGAAAATTCGTATGAACCCAGCAGGTTCACAAAATCTGTTCTATTGTGACAACTAAGAAAGGTATTTCTCATGTATATTTGGTTTCCGTCCACAGTTTCTAGCTCACAGCACCCCAAAGCTTTGGAATTTCCTAACTGTTGAGAGTGATAAAGTTATCTCTTGATATGTTAATGAGGTGACATTTTGCGAAGCCCCTAAAGGTGGGGCTGGTTGCCAGGAGAACCGATTTGTGATTGGAGTGTTGGAACTGCCCCTAGGCTTCCAGGAGGAGAAGGACTGGAGACTGAATCAGCTGCCAATGGCGTTGGCCTAAGTAATGGCGTCTCCGCAAAGCCCTAAGCAGGGGTGGAGAGCTTCCAGGTTGGGGAACCAGAATGACTTCCTGTGCCACCATGCAGGGGCCTGTGCCCCAGGAGTTCAGAGGTTCCTTTGTTCAGGACCTCACCTTATGTATCTCTTCGTCTGGCTGTTGTTTCATGTCCTTTAGTTTCCTTTGTAATAAATCAGTGATCTAGTGATAAATAGGCTTCTAGGTTCTGTGAGCTACTTTAGAAAATTAACTGAAAACCTGAAGAGGGCCCTGTGAACCTCTTGATTTTTAGTAGGTTACAGTCAAAGCACCTGGCTTGAAACTGGCATCTGAAGTGGATGGCAGTCTTGGGAAACTGTGCTTTAATCTGTGGAATCTGCTGTCTCTGGGCAGATAATCTCAGAATTGACACTAGTAGGGTGTCTGAGAATTACTGACACTTGAAGTCTGCACATATACACCCCCGCCACCACTTGGAATTGGATCTAGAAGAATCTGAAAACATTTCTCAATCCTATTTACTGTCACTTTTTGGACCTAAGAATCCATACAGTGAGTCACATTTTCCAAGACCCTAATGAGTCTTAACATTTTTTTTCCTGTAGGTGATTAGTTGAATAAACACCCCAATATCGTGTTTTGCAGATTACAAGACATGTCAAATGTGCCCCTTTCATTCTCTGTATCCCACATGACCTCTTGGCCCCTGGCTGTTGGAGCCGAACTAAAATTCTCTGTCAAGCTGAACTGTGGCAGACAGGGCTCCCAGTCCCAATGAGCTCAGAAAAAGTGACGGTTGTGTTTCAACTAGGGGGGACTTCACCAGCAGGTTTTGACTCTTTTGGACCTGCTGGGGATGGAGTTGTCACCAAAGCTGGGGAGACTGTGGGTCTGCTGACCCTCACTTGGCTCAGTCAGTAGAATACATATAATAAATCAGATGTGTGCTTTTCATTGCTATGTGTTAGTGGAAGTCTTTATGGGAGCTGTGAGGAGCAAGAGAAGAAGTGGGTAAGATCAAGTAGAAAGAGCCTGAAATAGATAAAAATTTATTAGGGTTGCTGGTGGAAACTATTAATGATTCAAAGTGTTTCTTTGGATCAGAGAGTCATGGGTTCTTTTAAATTTGGTGTTTATTTTTAAAAAGGGGTTGGAGAAGGAGATAGCAGATTCTCAAAAAAATGGAAGTTGAGCTTTGACAGGGAACTTGTTTCCTCTTGCCACCAGAGTCATGTAAGTCTCAAGAAAGACAAACATTTGTTTGAAGGGCATCCTGACCTTGGCTCAGCAGAGTTCAGAAGAAAGAATATCAAGATTCTGCCATCTCTACCTCACTGAGTTGCAGTTTTCAAAAGTATCAGGATTTGATGTGCAATTTTCATGCACGATAGCAAGTGTGGTGGGTAGCAAGGTGGTCAAGTATTAGGAAAAGTGCACCTATTTAATTAAGTATTTTTGTGTCATCTATGTGAGAGTTACTATACTATATGGTGCGGACACAACATTTACTAGATAGACCAAGAACCTTAATAGTATGTCTGCTTCACACAGACCCTGGGATAAAGGTTTACAGTGTTTTATCATGAGTATTCTGTACCTTTACTTTGGCTTTTTCTTGTGCAGTTTAGAATTCAGTGGGCAATTATGTTGCATGTAATATACACCAGTGGGAAAGGCTAAGACTAGCTCGTTATCATGGGTGGGAATTGGATAGCTACTATTTGTTTCTCCCTTAACTATTTATTCATTAAAATACTGGCAAGTTGTGTTAAGATTGCAATTATGAAGTAGTATGGCATTACATGAGGGTAGGTTTGCTTTTACCAACTTCGTGCTACATAGTTTCACAATTCATATTTTTTTTCATACAGGTAAAATGGTAGATATATAATACTTTCAGTGGATGCTAGGGCAATATTTCTCAATTATACACTAAAAATCCACTGCTATTAACTGGATATGTATGAATATTCACACTAATTATGATAAATAAACATAAGTAATTTCATGTCACTTTGGGTCAGGCATTGATGTCAAATGAATTCTAAAAAACGTTGGTTTTCAAAGATTTTTTTTTTAATGTCACAGTTATAGATAAGGAATGATGGACTTAGAATATTAATGAAGATCAGTCACTATGATCCAAATCACTCATTGTTTCATATAGACCTTGGAATAAAAGCTCACAAAGTGTGTTGCCATGAAAAGTCTGTACCTTTGCTGTGAGTTCATTAGATTTACCTGAAAAACAATGCTGGCTTTTACCTATACACAAGTTTAATTGGAGGAAAACACCAGCATCCACTGAAGATCTTTTGCCTTTCCTGTTTGGATTCTTTCCCCAGGCTTCAGGGGTGGCATTTTACTGGAATTTTCTGTTCGCTGACTTCTTGTGAACTGTGATGTGAAGTGGGAAACAGAATTTCAGCAGAGCCACACTGAAGCTTCTGAGCTGAAGCCAGGGCTCCAATGGCAAGAGCATCAATGACTGAATGCAGAGCAGGGCGGGCAGGATTTGAGGATGGCGACTATAACCACAGTGACCTCATTTTTGTGTTTTGTGCAAGCCTACTGTCTTCCCAGCCTGGGACCTTTGAACTCTTCCGTTCCTTCTTCTTGGAACACAATTCCTTGTGAGCTTGGAAAAACGAATTCTTTCTTCTTATTTAGGATATATTAAGATGTCTATATGTTATTTAGATATCACCTTCAATGATGGCTCCTTGGGGGGCATTCCTTTACTACTCTATTTAGTGGGTCCATTTCCAGGCACACTTTATAACACTACCCCACTGTATTTTCTTCAAAGCACTTCTGTGAAATGACTCTGGTGTTTGCTTACTTATTTATTTGGTAATTATTTTATTCCTTCATGGAGAAAAGACCTTTCTGTTGTGTTGACAGGTCTTTAGTCCTTAGAGTAGTGCCTGGCATATTAAGAAACTTAATAAATAAATACTGGTGGATACATGAATGCCACTTTTCACATCACTAGTTTCCCTACTTTATAAAGCCTCCCACTTGACCCATCCCAATATCCCAGTTTTAATTCTGGGACAAGAGTCCCAGAAAAAATAAATAAATAAAATAAGCAAATGTAGAAATGTGATAGAGCATGAAGCATGGTAGAATATTAAATTAGCTTCATAAACCATGAATCATAAATCATGGTTCCATCTGCTCTCTGACAGAGTGAAACAGCAAAATTTTCCGTAAGATAGAGATGAAAAATAAAGAGAAACTATGAGTTATTATTATTTTGGATCCTCTTCTCTCTCCCCACTCCTCAGCAACATTTAAATCATGCTATACCTTCCTGCAATAGGTTCAAGAATTTATTTAGAGTAGACATTAGTGTCCTCCAATTTAAAATCTCTGCCCCATGTCTCAGGACCCATGTTTTCATGCCTGACGCATAGGCATCACTCAGCCAATACAGACTGCACCCAACTTATGATGGTTTGATTTTCAATTTTTCTGCTTTGTAATATTGAATAAGTGGTATCTATTTGTTAGGAAGTGGACTTCAAATTTTGAGTTTTAGTCTTTTCCCAGGCTGGTGATATGTCCTGTTACACTCTGGTGGTGCTGGGCAGTGAGTCATGGTGGTGAGTCAGAGCTTATAGTCAGCTCTCCAGGCTGTTTTCACTTTCAGTACGATCTTCAATCAACTAGATGTGATATTTAGTACTTTAGTTTTAAATAGGTATTGTGGAATTTTACCCAACTCTAGGCAATGTAAATATTCTGAGCACATTTAAGATAAACCAGGCTAGGATACGATGTTTGGAAGGTTAGGTGTATCAGCTACATTTTTAAGTTATGATAAGTTTATCATCATCTATCCCATTGTAAGTCAAGGAAGAGCTGTATTTTTGCTGACGTCGATGGTAGATTCCACTGTTACAGATTTATTCTTTTGAGTAATGTTATTTTTTTCTAAGATGAAAATATTTCTTAGAAGACATAACATACAAAGCAAAGTTGTCATTCACATCTAGTTTTATTTGGTATTCATTGGTTTCGTTATTTGGTATAACTCATTGAAAGGCACGTTTTTTGAGCATGGGTGTTTACTTGGGCAGTAGAGGTCTGGATGAGACATGATAATGGGCAGCACAGGGGGACTACTTGTTCTGAGAAGTGAGGGAACATTAGGAGGGGCCAGAGGAACAAAGAAGAGTTTCTAAGACAATTGATTTACATTGTGATTTTGTCTACAGCCAACATGGTAGAGGATGTTTTGTGGGGAGTGTTGGTGCCTTTAGATTATATCTATTGCTTAAAAGCATAGTGAAAGCAGGAGGTCACCAGGATACCAAGGAATGACCAAACCATAGTTTTATCCAGGGAAATTAAGTTTAAATGAACCTTGATAAATAGATGGCACGTCTAACAGGCTTCTACAGTAACTGACAGCAGTGACGGCCTCTAAGGGGTGGAAATAAAGAATGGTAGAGTAAAGGGTGGATCTATAGAATTTTGATTTCCTCTTTATAAACTTTTCTAGAGATTTAATTTTTTCCTGTGAGAATGCATTGATTTCACAATGACAAAATTAAAACAAAAGTATATATATATATATATATATTTAGGTTTTACCATATTAAAATGCTAGCTGAATGGAAGTAAGTATCACAGCAATTATAATAAAGCAATAGAGAGATGCTATGACAGGTTTAAAATTAATATTTTAATTTAAGAAGAAAAATCTTGCATTTGTAAAACACCATTATCCATGTAGATATTTCAGTCTTTCTATAGAACTCAGTTCAACTCTCTCAAGACATAATAGCAAATCCAGAAGCTGACCTACAGAGGGTCTAGAATACTGACCCTCAGACTTCTCTGACATACTATCCTGTGCTCTATTCTATTCTCCTCAAGACCCAGACCCCCGCCCAACCTCACCCCAGTTTAGATCACTGCCTCTGAGTGTTTTGATTTCAAACCCAGCGAGGGAAGAATTAACTGTAGCTGTGAAGTACACAGGGTAGGAATAGACAGCTGGGCTTCTTTATTCCTCTGGTATCTTTACCGTAAAATGCAAGCACCTGAGGACACGTGCAAATGCATCTAATTTTTCCACCTGTGAGTTTCTAACACAGACTTCCTGCACTTATAAAACCCAAATAGGTATGCACTTGTGCAGCAGTGGCTAGGCCAGCAGGCTCCAAACAGGCAGTCCATGTGCATCTCAAGGACCTGGATTCACTTCCTGGGTCTGAGGGGAACAACTAAAGTGAACAAAAAATAAAATAAAATGCGTCTTCCTCCTCTCTCTTCTTGCCTGCCTGCCTACTCAACCTTCATTTCTGCCTGCACAAACCCAAACCCAAATATTTCTTCCTTATGCTGATCATGCACTGACTAGATTTTCAAGTTCTCATTTGCAGTCCTTGATCATCTCCATTAGAAAGACGTGCTCTTCTATTGTGATCTCCTATAATGAAGGAACAGTCTAATTTATAAATACAACAGGGAAAGAGGGTTTGCACTATAGGTATGAAGGGTAGCAGGACCCATAGGTGTTGGGGGAATAAAAGATTTTTTTTTTTTAAAGAAAAAGTGCAGGCAAAGTGAGCAGGCAGGCAGGCAGGCATAGAAAAAACGAAGATGCATTTTATTTTATTTTTCATTTAGTTGTATCTACCCTGGACCCAGGACTCGAACCCAGAGGTATGTGGCCTGCGGCCTTCAGAGGTGATTGTTCCAACCACCACTCCACCAGTGTGGGCCAAGTAAAAGGTTGTTCTAACTACCATCTGCCTCTGGAATAGCACACCAAAGAGACAGAGTGAGCGGGGTGCCAGGGGTATACAAGCATTAGTCAAAGGCTTTTGATAATCACTGTCTGTGTAAGATAAGGACTATGCAAAGTTGTGGTGATGTTAGAGTTGTATCAAGCAATTTTGGGCCTTTTTCTTTTTCTTTTCTCCTCCCTTAAGTGAGAAAGGGTGCAAGACTCATTTGGGGTAACTGTAGGTCTGACCTTATTTGAAGATGTGGGGAAGATCAGAAATTGTGGAATACTCTGCATCTGTGATTTTTTTTCAGTGTTACACAAGTCAGCCCTTGTCTGACTTTCCATCATTGAAACAAGCTACAGCCCCTTCCCAAGTCTTACAGGAGTCTACAGGAAGACTTATTGTAGGTGAAAAAAAAGGACTTTCAGCCAAAAAATAAGGCAAATCAGTGGGTGCAGGAAGATATGGGGGAAGGTGGTGGGTGGCAAATGGGATAAAGTGGTCAGTGGTATAGTGAAGGGAAAAAGAAAATAGTGGTAAACTTACAGTATTATATACAGATGTGCATTTCCTGTCATGTGTACCTTAAACCTACTTAATGTTATAATGCAATATTCCTTCACGAAAATCAATGAAAAATAAATTCAAATTTAAAGCACTAAAAAAATGGAATTTCCATAGAAATGGTTAGCAAATGCAGAGCTACTTTAAAATTTGTTTTTAAATATGCAATTGAACCTTGGCAGAGAATCTGTCCATCAAACACACGTTCTCCCCCTTTATGTGGGAGGTTTGTGCTCTGACATTCAGTGTGAAGACAGAGTGTCTACAGAGATGGTGCTAGATAGAGGCTGCCTTTTCCAGCCCTTCTGTACCATGTGTGACTATGTGACTTCTTGCCAATAACAGTGAGAGAATATGTGTCACTTCTGGACGGGGGTTTTAAGAAGCTAATGTGTATACTCCAATGTTCTTTCCTCTAGGAGTCTACTGGATGCAGAGTACACAGGGTTTAGGGGCTGGTGGAACCACCAAATGCCAGGGTGAATTGAATCACTGTGGAGAGAGGCTTCCTGGCAACGTGGAGGCCTGCATTGCTCTGTGACACAGCAAGAGGAAAAGCTGTGCTGGGCAAAGCCACTGACATTTGGAGTTTAATGATCCGCCAGCTGGAGGCTGAGAAAACTTTCCCTGTCAAGAGTCAGCTAGTAAATATCTTAGGCTTCGTGGGACACAGTCTCAACCTGGGCAGTGAGTTTTGCTTTCTCCGTTGTCTAGAGGACCTAACACAGCTCCAGGCACGTCGTATATGTTCAATATTGTTCCCACATTTGTCCCTTTGCTCCCTGTTCTCTTTAGAAGCAGCCAGGGTTATTAGGTCCTAGAAGGAGGTCTGTTTAAAGACCACTATGCTCTGCATGCAGCCTTGGCTTGGGGTCTTGGGGTGAGTCTCTGAATAAGCCCGGAGGCGAGGGTACTCCCACTCAGCTATCAAGGGGCCTGCAATAGACGCTAGTTTTCTGAGGCTCCGAAGAATCCGGGAACCTTTGGAGCATGGGGGGGTAAAGGAGAAATCAGCAGGCTGACGGTCCGCACTGTTCTCAATGGGACAGCGCTGCTTTATTTCCTGACTTTCCCATCGTTTTAATATCAATGTCAATTTTGTCCCATTTTTAATAAACCAGGGCAATCTTTTAACACGGGTCAGAAGTGGAGATTGAGTTGCCCCAAGCATGTAATATTTTGGTCTCCCTGTTGACGGGGGCCCCAAAGCAGCTGTCTCCTTTTGCCCTGCGTTAAAGACGGTCCTCGCCGCAGTCGCCATTGCAGTTCCAGCCCCCTGTAAGGAAACAGAAGTGGTGTGAAGATGATTCCTCCCGACCCACGTGCGCCTGTTTCTTCAAAGCGTGCAGAACACTGCAGTGTGGTCCAGCCGCAGGTCAGTACTATGGGGCTTGTCTCTGGCACCGTGGGGGCGGTTTCTCTGGCACTGTGGGGTTTATTGGGGGCACCAGGATGGTTACGGTGGCACTTGTTGTAAGTAGGATGTTTACAGCAGGACTTAGAGGGGTACCAAATCTGGTTTTCACCTAAGGGGCCAAAATTCCTTGCACCAGCCCCTGCTCTTTGCAGGAAGTCCCACCAGACCACACATCGTAGCTATGCCATCTCCGACGGGTATCCCATAGTGCTTGTTGCTGGCCTGGCTGCTCTGCTCCTGCTTGGAGTGCTCTGCCTCCTCCCTCCTCTCGTCACCAGGGCATAACCCTGTCCTGTTTTTTGCCATCGCAATGTCCCACTTTTGTCCCAAAGAAGATATGGTCAGCCTAGGAATCAGGCAACACTGCCTAGACCCTGGATTCCACCTTCCAGCTGAACTTGGCACATAAGGAAGTACACACCCAGTGCCCAGTGTAATGAAGCTCGTGCCTGCAACTCGACACATGGGATCTGGCTGCAAATATTCTTTCTGTATGTGGCTGTGTGAAGCCAGAACTGCATCCCACTCCTGGAGCCACAAATGCTGGAAGCCTTTTCTTTTCAGTGAACTTAATGTATGATCCTTGAGCAAGACTTTGAGGACCAAGCTGGGGACAAGAACTTAGTTCCCATCACAGAAAAGATTTTTCAAAAATATTCAGGTATCAAAATTACCCACATAGAATATCAGGGGAGTTAAACTGAATTTTCCATTATTTCCTTTATAGACAAGTAAGGAAGGACTATTCCTAAATTTTAGACTTGGAGCCATTTATAATTTACAAGTATTAGGCAGGGAAGAAATTAATAATATTTACTGAATAGCCATTATCCTTGATAGATGAATTAGAAAACTGTGGCTCAGAAAATTTAAATTTGCCTAAGACCACACAACCAGTAAAAAGGTGGTTACTTAATTAGTTTTAGAAAATTAGAGTATGATTCCTTGCCTCAAAGCAAATCTCCCAAAGGCAGTTTCTTCTGATGTCTAAAACAAGTCTCCATTCATGTTTCATTCTGTCTCTTTAAATCTCTTGGGTCAAGTCACGATGTCTTTGGATTCCAAGTACTTATTACAAAACCTAGCACATTGCAGATGCAATGGATATTAAAACAACAACAACAAAAAAAGAACAGAAGAAAAAAAGTTAGTCACTAACATTTTGTATGAGTTAGAAATTTTCCTTCATATGCGGAATAGCAGATTCACTAATTATAAGTTACTCTAACTTCCCCATTTCAGTTAATGGCAACAATATTCTTCCTTTTGCTCAGTTCAAAATTCTTGGGAGTCATCCCTGACCTGCCTCCTCGAAAGACTTACATCAAATATATCACCAAATCCTGTGGTTTCTCCCTTCAAAATGTGTCCCCATCTGACTAATTCTCACTGTCTTCTCTGCTACCACCCTGGTGGTAAGCCATCATCTGTTCCCCCTGGGATCGTGGCACTAACTTCCTGAGTGGCCTCTGGCTTCTGCCTTTGTTCCCTGCAATGTATTTCCAGAAGAACAGCACAGTGACTCTTAAAAAAACATATCTGGTCATATGACTTGTACGTAACTGTGCCCCACATCCTACTTTCATGGTGGGACCTTTTCTTTTTGTTATTGAGTGACGTGTTTCTTACACATTTTGAACATGAACCCCTTTGCAAATGTTTTCTCCCTTTCCACAAACTAACTTTTAGTTTTGTTGATAGTTTCCTTTGCTGCTGTGCAAACGTTTTTAGTTTTATGTAGTTATTCAGTTACCATTTTGTTGCTGGTGACAGTTTAGATGTCATATCCAAAAACATCATTGTCAAGACCAATGTCAAGGAGCTTTTCCCCTCTGCTTTCTTCTAAGAGTTTTATGGTTTCAGGTCTTTCATTTAAGTCTTTAACCCATTTGGAGTTAACTTTTGTGAGTGGTGTAAAATAGGGTCCTAGTTTCATTCTTTTGCATGTGAATATCCTGTTTTCTTAGAACTATTTATTAAAGGGACTATTTTTTCTTGAGCATTTCCACTGAGTATTCTTGACTGCCATGTCAGTATGAGTTGATCATATCTTGGCACTTTTTTGACCTCATCTCTTATTGCTTTTCTTCCTTCTTTGGTATTTTTAACCGAGTGAAAGATTTATCTTAGTTTCAGTTGAATTTTCCTGTCAGATGTTGTTACTTTGAACTTGTCCACATATTATAGTGCCATGAGTTTATGTAGATTATAGTTCAGTTTATTGACCTCTTACTCTGAAGCTGTGAAGACTTACATAGTTTCATGTAATTATAGAGTTTTCCACTCTGGCTGCACATTAGAATCCTCTGGATGGCTTTAAAGAAATACCATTGTCTAGGTCAATACTTCTCAGAGATTCTGAAGTAACTAGTCCTGGGAGTAGGTGACTGCAAAGCATCAGCATTTTTTTAAAGTTCCCTGAAAAATTCTAACATGCAGCTGCAGCTGAGAAGCACTTATTTGATCCTTTAAAACTATTCCCTAAAACATGCGTTAGTACCTCTATTTTGAGCTCTGGGATGACAGGGACTTCGTGTCCTTTTCACTGTTAAGAGCTCCAGTGCCTGGTAGAATGTAATTACTGCTCAATAAATATTTGTAAATGAATGTGAAAACTGAAATGTTAAAAGCTTAAATACCTTGTCTAAGGTCAGACAGTAGGTGACAAGAATTCTGATCCACATATGTTTTCATAGTCAGCACACTTAGTTATAACTATACTGTGTAGACAGACCCTTAACCTAAAGAGCAGGGTCCAGAGAGTGTGGATGGGAAAAATCTGACACTGAAGACAGATTTTTCTTATTACACAGCTTCTCCTGGAAATAAAGATGCTGCTTTGTTAAAATGGGTTAGGATTGGTGTTGAAGATTTTCCAGGGATATCTGGTGAGTCCATACCCTTTAGGAACAGAATGAATTATGTGGAAAAAGAGGACTAGTAATTTGGTTTCCCTTGATTAAATTGACCCATACTATATTTTAGGGCAAAAACCAAAAGATCTCTGTCAAAATTCTGTTTTATAGTAATTGAACCACAAGTCATTTCTAAAACAATGTAAATCTAAGTTTCCTGAGATGAAAGTGTATGCCACAAACCACATTTGTGTCATGGCATTTCATTGGTGCCTGATATTTCATCTCTTATAATGTGGCTAGCCTCTGCTTTTCAACTTTAGCTATCTTAATGATAGAGATTTTCCCAGAAAACACTGTGTGTACAGTTATGTGAGTGTGGATTTTGAAGGAAAGAAAGAGAAATATTATAGAAAAGAATGTGAAAGGAATGATCTCGAGAACCAAACAACGTAATATTCAAATACCTTTGGTATGAACTGAATGTTTGTGTCCCCTCCCAAATTTGTATGTTGAATCTCTAACTCTCAGTGGGGCTGAATTTGGAGGTGGGTCCTTTAGAAAGTACTTGAGGTTAAATGAGGTCATAAGGAGAGAGAGAGAGAGAGAGAGAGAGTGTGTGTGTGTGTGTGTGTGTGTGTGTGTGTGTGTGTGTGTCCTAGCAGGGTGAGTGTCACCAGAGAACTTGTTGTCTCCGCATGAACACACATGGAAGAAAGTCCATGTGAGGACATAATGAAAAGGTGACCATCTAGAAATCAGAACGAGCCTTCAGAAACTGAATCAGTCGGAATTTTGATCTTGAACTTGTTATTCTCCAGAACTGTGAGAAAATACTTTTCTGTGGTGTGAACCACCGTCTCGGTATTTTATTATGGCAGCCCTAGTCGACTAATAGCAGATCCATTGGAACAGGGTAGGAGGCTATGAAGATAGGTAAATCATGTCTGCTTCAAAATTGCCAGTCTCTGACTCTGTGCCAAAGCCTTTGACTGAAGTTTACTACCAGTATCTTAATTGGAGTAAATGTTCAGAAAATAGGGTGGAATTTATATGAAACCTCTTTTCTTTTAGATAAATAAGCAGATGAGTGCCATTTACAAGTTATGTGTTAAAAAAACAACGGTAAAATATGCCAGAAAGAAAATGGTTATGCAGACCCACAGAAGCTATGGATGAGATTGCTCCCCAAGGCAGAATAGTTGTATTTTAGGGTACTTTTTGAACAATACAATTAAAATAAATAATATAACATTTAAAACTTAATTTAGTTAAGATTTACTAGTCCTTCAACCTTCTCTTATAAATATGTTATATTCCCTTTTCTGTCTTTCATAAATCTGATCTTTCAATCCTTTATTTTTTCATATTTGAAAGACTTTATAATAATGATTAAGGACTCAGGCTTTGTGGGGATTTCTGCTTCTGGGGAAAAGAGAGAAGAACATGAAAGCGCTCTCTCCCATTGAGATTAGAAATACTTAGAAAAGAAATGTATTTTCCAGGGCACTCGGGATGGGGAGCATTCACATAAGGCCATCTTGATGCACTAAATTCCAGAGAGAAAGAACCCTTTATAGGTAGCAGAGAGTCAAGACAGCTTTATTCTTGGAGTAGCCTCCTTATGTGGAGATGGGTAGGTCTGATAAAAAGAGAGAAACTTTATAGGATCAAAAAGAAACAAGCCGAGTCTTGGAAATAAACTGAGGTTGTCAGAATAAATTAGAGTCTGAAAAGTCTCAAATTCTGGGACAGATTCTTTTCTCTCATTTGCCCTCTCCTATCACGAGTTTTACTAAGAAAGTAGCAGTGGTGGAAATTTTGGCAAACAAAGAAACTGCTTAGTCATACGTATTCTTATGGTGTTTTGATTCCCCATCCTTGCTTGGAGATGAATATAAAGATTGAGAATATTCAAAAATATTTGAAATTTCATCTGATCTTCTCACAGATTATCATATTTTTCTGTGTATACTGTGTTCCCATGTATAATGCACATCCATGTTTTTGGCCCAAGTTTTCAAGAAAAAATTTTTTGTTTTAATTTTTTTTTTTTAAGTGAAGGTGCAGGCAGGAATGAAGGGGAGTAGGCAGGCAGGAAAGAATATAAAGGAGGAGGAACTATCTCCATTTCATTTCTATTTAGTTGTTCACACTGGATGTTTGCCTCGGGACCTAGAACTGGAGCCCAGGTGTATATGGTTTGCTCCTTCAGAAGCAATTGACCTAACCACTGCTCCACCAGGGCCCTCCTGTTCTATTTTTTCAATTCAAACTTTTATTGCTTTATATTTAGGTGCTTGTTTTTTGTATTATAAGGGAATTTTGGCATTTCTTTTTCTTTTCTTTTATTTAAAGGAAAGGTATAGGAAGGAATGAAGATGAGCTGTCAGGTAGGCAGAAGAGAGGAGGAAGAAGCATCTTTATTTTATTTTTATTTAGCTGTTCACACTGGTTGCTTCCCCCTGGGCCCAGGATTTGAACCCAGGACTGTGTGGCTTGCTCCTTCAGAAGCAATCGACCTAACTGCTGCTCTACCAGGAGGTACTGAATATTTATTTTTAGCATTTTGTGGCACAAAAAGTTTTATGTAATAATTATGTAACAAAACACAAGAACAGACACAAAGTATAGGAAGCTTTTCCTCCTGTGGCCACACAACCGATGGCACCTCTGTGGGAGAAGGTCCAGAGCATCTCTACTGCTCTGTGGCCACGCTCTCTAGCGTGTTTAATAACTGTTAGCTTAAAGCCTGCAGTGTCTGTATATTTGTAAAAATATCAGATTGCTAGCTCCACCGAAAGTGTATGAAGAGAAATGTTCTGTTGGCCCTCTAGTAATAAAGTTGGCATCACCTATCTTATCAAGTAAGAGTCACTTTCTCTGTGGACAACAATATTTCCCTCTTTGTTTCTTTTTGTTGAATCATTGGCCAAAATTGCTTTCATTTGCAAGTTTGTTATAAGTTCAACAAAATGGATTATGGTATTCCAGGGTGTTATTTTGCATATGCTTATCATTAATTTCTAGAGTTACACTTTTAACTCATAAGCATGAATAAAAAAATTAAAAATACATAGATACAGAATTGGTACATTCATGTATAATGTGCATTCTTATTTTTCTCTCATAAATTTGGGCAAAGAAGTACAAAATGCAGTAGCTACTGAATCCATAAAAAGGGCTATGCCTTAGGAGATTGAGGGTTGGGCAAATCAGAGGTGGATTTCATTCTAATTAAAACTATAATCTGGATGCAGTACAATTGACTCTAAAAGAAATATGAATATATTCTTTACTCTGTCAGATGGAAAAAACGGTTTGTATTTATTGGGAAATAAAACAAAGTGAAAACTAAATATCACATGTCAGTCATCATTGCTCGTTTATGCATAATGGTAGAATATAATCAAAGAATTATGAAACATGCTAAGAAACAGGAAAATGAGGTTTATAATAAAAAGAAAAGATAGTCAATAGAAACAGACCCATAGATTACCCTGCTATTGGAACTGATAGAACTTTAAAGCAACTACTACATATATGTTAATAAATTTTGCAGGAAAATGTAGATACAATGAATGAAAAGATTGGCTATTTCAGAAGAGGTGTAGAAAACTTGAAAAAGAACAAAATAGAAATTCTAGAACTGAAAAATTCTGTGTCAGATCAAACATGCATTATATGGGGTTAACGTTAGGTTGAATACTGACTGCAGAAGGGAAGGTAAGTGAACTTGAAGAAAGGTAATTGATTTATCTATATTAATATCAGATGAAATAAACTATAAGGCGGTAGTATTGCCAAATGAAAGAAGGACACTATGTAATAATTAAAGGGAAAGTCATCAGAAGACATTAATTTTAAATATGTATAAACAAAATATATGAAGCAAAAAAGGATAGACATAAAGGGAGTAGTAACACACAGTTATAGTTGGAAATCTTAATATACTCCTCTCAGCAATTGATAGAATAAGTAGGCCAAAAGGAGATAAAAAGTCTGAACCACACTATCAACTATATCAATTTATATCTACATACCACTATACAGAAAAACAGCAGAATACTCATTATTTTCAAGTGTAATTAAGATATTTACCAAGGTAGAGCTCCTGTTGAACCATAAAGAGAAGCCTCAAAAGACAGAACTTGTATGTTGTTAGAATACAATGAAAACAATAACAAAAAGACACCAAGAAAAATCCCAGAATATCTGGAAATTAAACAATATGCTTCAAGAAGGTATTGCAAAGAAAAGGACAAAATAATTTGAATTAAATTATAACAATACATATCAGAATTTTGGGGGTGCAATAAACTGTGCTTAAAGAGAAATTTTTAGCTTTAAAATTTTGCATTAGAAAATAAAAAGATTTAAAAATCAATGCTCTAAGGAGTTACTAAAAGAAAAGCCATATTAAATACAAAGTAAGGAGAAAGAAAATAATAATCAATAAAAAAATGTGGAGATCTACAAAACCAAAGGATGTTTCATTGAAACAATTGATAAAGCTTAATAAGAGAGAAAAAGAAGAGACAAAAGAGAGAAAACACAACTAATCAATATTAGGAGTGAAAGAGAGGCATAATTAGAGATCCTACAGAAATTAAAATCATGATAATAGTCATGCTAATAAATTCAATGACTTAGATAAAGTAAGCAAACTCCTTGAAAAACACAAATGAAAAGAGCTAATACAAAGAAACAGAAAACTACATATGTTCAGGAAATAATATTCAAAACTAACCGTCTTCCCACAAAGAAAATCCCCAAGCCAGATGACTTCAACTGGTAAATCCTCTCAAACATATAAGGAAGTAATAATGCCAACTCTATACAAATATAATAAATATTAGAGAGTGTCATTATCATTGATACAGTTTTCACAAGTCTATTCAATTTTCAGCATCTATCTTAAAACAGAGAACAGAACTTTTCATAATCTTCTAGAAAAAGTTTGAATTAATTAATTGGCATGCTACTTGATAAACTTACCTTTCCTATTACTGTCATTCATTTGACTTAAAATGACATGATGTATTTGCAAAACTCTACATTGCTGTCACCTCCAACTTTAATCTTTTCTCACCTTGTTACAGAGAACTTGTTGATCCTTTGGGATTTGAGAGGACCATCTGCCAAATAATGTGAAAAAAAAAAAAAGCAAAAACTTTTCAAGATCCTATCATACCTGATTTTCTGATGATCTTTTTAAATCATAACTAAAACACTTTTTCCTTGTTTCTTCTTTTGTATAAACTCTTTCTGGAGCATGACAAAGAATCGTTCAGACCAAGTGTTTCCTGACTTGACAGGGCTTCTTATAATGGGCAGAGATCAAAATTTGTTTAGTAAGTGGAAAATATGTGAGCAATCACAAAAATGGCTGGAGGAGGCTTTCGTTCTTTTCTGTCCTTGCTCAGAAATACTGAGTCAGCCTAAGTCCTTTAGAAGCATTCTTTGTTGCTGTTGTTTTATGTCTTTTCAGCCACATAAACAGAGGAGGCATTTAAACTTCTTTGAGTTGAAATGACAGGTTATGTTTTCCAGAGACCCCTGAAATGGGTACGTCTGATTGAAATATAGGCATGGTAAGCATGTCTGTGCAAATGAATACTCAGAACCGACTAAATGATAAGGAAACTTCTACTCTGGATTCCTCTTCTCTCTCCCCATCCTGGTTTCTTTATTCCTTTCTTTTTCTGTCATTTAACAGTCAAGAGATAGATGAACAATCCATAGCAAATAGATGACTGTACGTCAATCTTTATCTTATTTCTCCATTTTTCAGACTCAAGGTCTTAACCTTAGACCCATGAACACTTGAGAGAACATAGATAAAAGTTTTTCTTTTCTTTTTGAATATAAATAATAAAAATATTGATGATATTAGGAGTACTTATGATTTCCATAACTAGAAACTATAGATAATTTTATATCATATTCATTTGCTGCAAATATCTTAAAAGATTACACTAAACAATAAATAGTAGACTTGCTTTTAGAACTTGTTATTTGATGGGTTATTTATTAATATATACTTACATGAAAACTTTAAAGTATCAGTTTAAGAAGCACACTTTAATATTTTTTTTAATCTTCTGTATTTTGTTTTTTGCATTTATAAACATTATTCTGTGAAAGGCTCCATAGGTCTTCCCAGATTGCTGATAGTTCCAGAGAACTGAGAGTTTCTGCTTGTCCTCTTTGTAGAATCTTGCTTCTCAGCTCACATTGTTTCATTCTATTTGGAAATAAAGGAGAAAGAGGAAGCAGGGATGAGCCTTTTCTTTATAAGAAAATGATGCTGAGGTTGCTTACATCCCCTTTGCTCATATTATGCTGTAGTGATATGGTCAAATGGTCACCCCTCGCTGCAAGGAATGTGGCAACCCTAGTGCCTGCCTAGGGACCACGTGCCCTGCTAAATATGACAGCGTGATATACTCTAGCATGGAAATGAAGTGCAGGAGACCACAGACAGGGTGGCAGGTCTCTATGCTCATAATGTTATTTGGATTCTGAAATTTGTTTCATTGATGATTCTATTTAGATTCTGAAATGTTTTTCATTGATATCTTAGTAAAATGCATGATTTCTCTTGATCTAGGGTGGTCAAGTATATTATAGTCATATATAGAGTGTATTTGCACTGTTTTTTTTCCAAAAGTTCAGATCATATTATGGACACTTTCACAAGGAATCGACAAATGTAGATACAATAAATGTTAAATTTTTCTCTAGGTGTGATGAGTCAAGGAAAGAAAGGGAAATGCACCTTTATTAGCCCTCTATCAAGTAGTTAATGCAAGTTTTCTTAAACAATAGGGTTTTCATTACTACAATATGATTAAGAGAGTAGGCTTTGACGTAAGACAGCTTGGGTTTGGTTCTGGCTCTAACACTTGCTTTCTTAAGTAAATTAATCCTGGTGTCTCAGTTTCTTCATTTAAATTAAATTCATAAATGTAGAGTGGATAGAAAAGTGCTTGGCTTTGGACAAACTTTCAATAAGTATTAACTATTAGTTATTATTATGTTAGTAAAATGAATCTCAAAACTATGGAATCATTTTACAGAAGTTCATTAGGCAAAAGAAAATATGATTCTTTACTTTGCTATTGTTTGGTATACTTAGCATTTTATTTTATTATTTTAGAGGAAGGAAGCAAGCAAGAATGAAGGCGAGTAGGCAGAGAGAGAGAGAGAGAGAGAGAGAGAGAGAGAGAGAGAGAGAGAGAGAGAGAAGAGCGTTGGTTTATTTGTTCATGTTGGTTGTTTCCTCCAGCTCTGGGTCTTGAACCCAGGTCCTTAGGTCCTTCGTGAGAACTATACTGAAATCACAGACTTAATACCTGAGGCACCAGAGTGTGCCAAGTATTTTAAATCATTATATTCACGATGTTAACTGTGCCACTCTCTCCATAAAACTACGTGTTTGTATAAATTATAGGGCTCTAATGTGAAAACTCTAAACTAACTGCCTGTGAGGTCACTTTAATTGTCATGCACCTACAAAATTTTTAAGTGTAAATTATGGTGATGACTAAACACAGAAAAGCTGCAGCTACCGAAACCTGCACCTAGGTTCACTGTATGGGATGAATAATTGAATAGTGGTATGAAGAATGCTCATGAGGACCGGGTTACTGCTAATTAGATCTTCTATGCTATTTAAATATTCTCCCAGTTGCAATGCCCAGAAGGCAGTTGGACATTAGCCTTGTGGCTTTTGGGGGCAACCCACCGTTTGTCAGTCCGGGGGTGGGGTGAGCACCATGGAACTTTCCCAGGCTGCTGGCTAACATGATGTAGTTTTAATCCCTTAAGCCAATAAATAGGGAGAGAAGAAGCAGCCTAGTCTATAAAGGGAGAAACAGAGAGAGACAGGGAAAATGGAAAGAAGAATAATTTTTATGGAATACCTTCTTTGGGCCACTTTCCAGGAGGTTTCAAATACTATTCTCACGTCCTTGCCCCCCGTCCCCCAGCTGTGAATCTTGAGCCCAGATCCACAGCTTTCATAGTCACCTGAGTCACAGGCCACCTACCCTGAGCACCCACCTTTTTTCTTGCTGATAGAACTTCCAATTTTTCCCCTTCACACAACTTAGATCCTTCACAGGTCCATGAGCAAAAAAGGTAATCCTGACATGTCATTGTTTGTCCATTTTCCTTGACAGAAATAGTTTATGTATGGTAAAAAAAAAAAAAAATCTAGTCGATGAAAGAGAATGATGGCTGCCAGGGAGATAATGAGAGCAATTTTTCCTTCTTGCAGGGAGACCCCAGGAAGAGACAGGTCTTCTGCTGTTGCTGCACAGGGTTGTATCTGTACAGGATGCTCAGAAGTGTGGAAGTTATCTTGTGATGACAGAGGAGCTTACTTGGTAGAAAGAGCAAGTTACGCCTTCTGGTATGGAGATGAGACGTGTTTCTTTCAAACAGTACACATACATACCTTCTCAGCTGACGGTTTCTATCTCTGAACCTGCAGTGTAGTTCACTTACATTTATTGTAGTTACTGGTCTATTGGATATGTTTTTACTGCTTTGGTTATTTCCATTTATTTCACCTTGTTTTTCTGTTTCTTTTTTAATCCTTTCTACTTAAAGGAAATATGCTTTATTATCTCTCCCCAATAAAATGAGAAGTCTACATATGTTTATGTTCTTAAAACTTTCAGTCTCCACCTGTTATCAACTTGGTTATGAACTAGAAATTTAATTAGGGTCATTATGGGTATATATTTTTCTTTTTCTTTCTCTCACTTAACGATTTTTCAACAACAAAAATTCTAGCAAGGTATTTATTCATCTACCTGTCTACCAGACTACAATTTATTGATACCTCCACCCATAATATATTTTTATTCTGAAGTCAATACATGATGTGACAAGTGCCTTAGCGTTAGTCTCTAATATGTTTAGATTTGGGATATAACACTTTTCAGTGTGTATGGTGGCTGTTTCATTGCAAATTTTATTTTTTTAAATGTGAATTTGAATTAAGCACCTGTGTACCCTTTGAAGTCCTCAGAGTACTTTTAAGAAAACAGCTAACACATCTGGTGTGGTCTGTCGATTGGCGCTGAAAAGAGTACAGACCACATAACCCTGGTTCCAGTTCAGGGTCTGAGGGCCAAACAGCCAGTGTGAGCAACTAAATAAAAATAAAGTTGCTTCCACTGCCTCTGCCTGCCTGCCTGCCTGCCTGCCTGCTCATCTTCCTTCCTGCCGTCACCTTTTCTTTAACAAACAAACTAAGGTATTTAAATACTTTTACTTAATTATATCTCATGTAGCATCGCTTGGATTTTTTCTCTCTTTTCAAAGTTCTTCATCCAAAACACTTCTTCAGTGTGAGTCTTAGTGTGAACATTCTTCGGTGACTTCAGTCGCTGAGAATATTTGTTATCTTGTACTTTGCTCTGAATAACAGGAAATGCTAAATCTTTTTCTTCAATAGTTTGAAAATGGTTTTCTTATTGTATCTTCTATGCATCTTAGTCTCCTTTTCACCTTTCCTATCTCTTTTCTGCTTAGGCTGAATTTTAGATAACTTACTCAGTTTTTTTCCCCACACTTCTTTCTGTCGCTATGTCTTAATGCTTTTAAAACAATTCATTAAAATTTTAATTTCAGTTACTACTTCAGTCATCTCTAGAAGTTCTGTTTTGCTCTTTTAAAAATCTACTTGCCATTTAATCACATTTTTTGAATTTTCTTTATTTATTAAATATGTATTAAACATATTTCTTTCATATTGTGATTCCAGTATCTGAAGTCATTGAGGATCTGATCCTGCTTTGTGTATTTTTCTGTTATTGTTGTTGCTGATTTGTTTCTGTTTAAGAGGAAGGACACAGGAATAGAGGACACAGGCAGAGAGAGAGGAAGAAGAAACATTTAAAAAAGTTATTTAGTTGTTCATTTTGGTTGTTTCCCTGGCCCTGGGTCAAAAACCCAGGTCCTTGGACTGTGTGTGGATTACACTGTCACCGTCACAGACGTCACACTTGAGCCACCAGTGTAGCCTGCTTATGTTTCTTTTGACTCTTGTTCATAATCCCTTGTCTTGTCTTCACAATTCCTTTGGGATTCTTGTATTTTTTTAATGATAGCTGCCGACTTTTCTAAGAAATTCTTTGAGGCTCTTCCAATATGGATTTATGTTTGTTTCTTTCAATACTTGAGTACGTTACAAGTTTGGTCCTGTCAACTAAATTCTTACTTTGAGGTTCTTTATACCGTTCATTTGGTACACATTCAGGATCAATTATATTTGAGGATTAGCTTATAAGGAATGATTTCTTGAGGCATAGTTCCTTTTTTTCTTCCTCTACTCAGCACCAGTTTGAAGGTAACATTGCCTTCAGTGCTTTAGAGGGAGGCTTATTTTTTATATTTTATCCTTACAGGTGTATATCTTTGGGATCTTAGCTTTGTGAGCAAGGTCTCCCACTATATGATCCACCTTGGTAGTGCTCTAGGACTTGTTTCTTTTTTTCTAGGTCCTATAGGGCTTTGACAACTAATGCTCAAGATAGCTGAGTTGGTAAAAGTTTTCATGGTGGAAGATACCTATCTACTATGCTCACCATAACTTTCTGGCTTCCCACATTTACTTTAATTTTGCCCTAATTTTGACTTACTGGCCCGCTAGTTCATTTCATTATGAAAGTATTTCTATTACCCACCCCCCACCCCCACCGCAGTGTTTTCATTTGTATTGGTCAGGAAGTTAAAATTTCTGTTGGTATTATTATTTGGGTGTGCCTGTAGAGGGGCCTTGAAAAGTAAAGCAGATTTTGCTGCCATACTTGAATTCAAGCTGACCTATCCTTGAAAATTATTAAGTATTCTTTGGACATGTATGTTCTTTGGTTCAAGCATTGTTCATATTGAGGTCTGATCTTTGCATCAAATTATCCTAAAGGAAATGAAAAGAAACTATATAGATCTTAGTAAATTATTTTGTTTGTGCTACGTATGTAATATAATAGAATTCTCCCGAGAAATAGAGCTGGTTGTACATGTTTGTATGTATGTGTGTATACATATGTATTATGAGAAACTGACTCACAATTATGAAGACTAAGAATAGTCTTCAAACTGGGGATCCAGGAAAACCAATGTTGTATCTCATTTAAATTGTGAAGGCCCAAATCAGGGTAACCTATGGTGTAGATTCTAGTCTGAGGATCGAGATGAGATACTTCAACTCAATCAGCAAGACAGGAGAAAAGGACATTATGTTCTACTCAAGCCCTCAACAGATTGGATTATGGCCAACCACATTATGGAGGGTAATCTACTGAGTGCACTAATTCAAATGTTAATCTCATCCACAAGCATCCTCATAGAAACACCCAGGAATAATGTTTAATCTGGGTATACCATGTCCAGTCAAGTGGATACATAAAATTAACCATTACATATAGTGAATATATAGTGAACAGCTTAAAACAGGTTACCAGATTTCACGAAGTATACTACGGTCTTTTATGATCTCACTCTCATATCTGTTTTTCTAGATATGAGAGTGAAATCATACACTGTGGGTCGGGGGCAAGTTTTTAACTAAGAGGAAGGATGATTCCTGCTTATTCTTCCTGGGATAGAAAGGAGGTGAGTATTTGACTTGGGAAGGGAAGTCTTTCCCAAGTCCACCTTGTCAATTGTTCAAAAGAGGGTGGACTTAGAAGAATTAGGCTGAAACTTGGAAAAAAGAAGTACTAACAGATGGTTAATGCTCACGAATTTGTGTTTGTTTTTGTTTTTAATATGGATAGCAATAGGCACAGTTATTTTTACTTTAACATTCAATTTATTTACCATATCTAATGAAAAATTTAAAACATACACTAATTTAAAAAATTATGAATGTATTTAAATCAATTATAAAATAATAACATAGGTTTAATTAGTTTCTTTGTTATCATTGTCAAAATGTTATTTCTTCCTTTTAAAATTATTGACATCCTTATTTTGATATATCCCTCAGTCTTCAGTAATATGGCTTTGACATCTTTCTGGAGTCTCAATTATCTTAACAGAGCCAGAAGAGTTAAGTTATAGGTGACATATTTCTGCTTTAGAAGGGTTCTTGAACTTTAGTTAGAAAACATTGCACCTTGATGTTTATTTATCTCTAACTAGATTGCTTAGGATTGAACTGACATTTCCTTAAATTATAAATATTGTGTATCAGTCAGCTATCACTGCATAACAATCATGACAATCTCAATGATACATAACAACAAGCATTTGTTTCTCATTTATTGATATGTCAGCTGGAAGAGCTCTTCTGATCTTAGGCTTCCTTGTGACTCAGTGGGTTATCTAATCTAGAGGGGGCTTAGCTGGTTAATTCTGTCTTTTGCTGCTGTTTTGGAAGTCGGTTAGGCAGTTCTATGCCAAAAGTCTTTCCTTCTTAGACTAGTGGGCCTGTCTGGGCAAACTCTTCTCATGGTAATGGAGAATGCACTAAGAACAGTGAAAACACAGGAGGCTTCTTCAAGACTAGGCTCAGAACTGACACATGGTCACTTGTGCCTCAGTTCTTTTGGCCAAAGTAAGTACTATAGCTGAGTTCAAAACCTAGGCTGCAGAAGTACTCTCTGTTTTGTGAGAGGACCTGCAAAGTTACAAAGAAAAAAATGTGACTACGGAGGGAGTGAAACATTTTAGAATACCATAGCAACAAACCACAGAACTTTAGGTGCTATCAATGGCTTTTTCACCAACAAAAATTACAAATATTTTGATATCATGTTACAGTTTCAGATATCTCTAAATATTATTTATAGTCATCACTACTTTGAAATTGTGATTGCTATTAAATGCTATAGATTGCACAGGATCAAAGTTGAATGTTCCAAATAGAATGAAGAACAACAGCTTTCGCAATTCTCTGTTATAAAAATAAAATTTAGATATGCCCTAGCAGAGTAGTGGTTAGTTGCAGTCTACATACTACCCAAGGACCTGGGTTCACATCTCGAGTGGTGAGAACTACAAAGATGACAATTAAATAAAATGCTTCTTCCTTCTCTGTCTTCCTGCCTACCTGCTTTCATTCATTTCTGCTTGCACCTTTCCTTAAAAAAATAAAATAAAAACAG
This sequence comes from Solenodon paradoxus, assembly GCA_004363575.1. Taxonomy (NCBI): domain Eukaryota; kingdom Metazoa; phylum Chordata; class Mammalia; order Eulipotyphla; family Solenodontidae; genus Solenodon; species Solenodon paradoxus. Next base: position 283,075 of record RJWH01001252.1, on the reverse strand, counting down.
CTTTAACTTGACTGTATGTGTATTGTCTTGTTACTTAATGTATTAATAAAGATAACCATGTATCACTAGGCCACATTTATTTCATTTTAGTATTTGCCCACTGTATTTCAATATACCAGGTTTTCTTTTGTAATCTTTTATTTTTATACATTTCAAAATATTGTCTGACAAGGGATTCCACAGATTTCACCAAAGTGCCAAAAGATTCCATGACACGTTTTAAATCTTTGCTCCATTATCATCTAGCTCCTTTTCAGAGATATCTGCTTTTAAAAAATCCATCTGTTTCAGCGATGCATGCCTGCATGGGAGCCTGAGTGTCCATTAAGTGGACAGGAACAGGGCCTGTCTCCTCACCGGTCAACATGATGTAGGACATCTCCATGGGGAAAAAATTCTGGAAGAAGAGTGAATAGCAGAGGCTTTCTGCCACATCCCCACAGTGGGATTCTCTTGCAGAAATAAACTTAAAAGATTCAGGTTCTTATGAAGAGATGGGAGAGTTTTCACTTCATACCTCTACTTGTCTCTCCGTTGCTCAGCAGGGTGATATTACTTGGAAGAGCTCTGTGGCTCTTCTCTCCTCACTATCAAGCCTCCAGCAAGGAAGACAACGCCACGTGATTGAGTTGAGATCAGCGTTGACTACTCAAAACAGAGATCCAGGCAGCAGACAACCGTCATTGTAGAGGGCTGGTGCATTAGCTAAAAGCCCAGCTTCAGTTTATTCCTAATTTTCCTTTCAAAGAAAATACACCAGCACCCTATTCATATTTTGAGGTGTCATCTTTGCTAAGATGTGATGCTTTTTAAATGGGTTAATGTGTTTTCCTTTCAGGTAGTATATTTCTATCTAAAGTGAAGAAAATGTTTTAATGTGGAGGAATGACCCTAATGCCAGATATCTCAGTAAGTCAAGTGTATAGGAAGGCAGCTTTTCATGACAAGCACCGCCATTGCTGCTGCCACCACCACCAGCCTCTATACCCCTCCCTGCCCCCTCCCCAACCAGCCTCTGCACCCCTCCCTGCCCCCCCAAAACCAGCCTCTGCACCCCTCCCTGCCCCCTCACAAACCGACAACCAGGTTTTAGTATAACAGGCGCTCAGCAGATGCTAGTTCCAGGTTTTGTGTTAAGTGCCTGATAGTTCTGTGAGATATACCCCCAAAATGTAGGATGTGAAGCTTTTCTTTAATAAGGTTTTATTGATACCGATCTGAAGATATGGAGCAACCTATCTCTTATTTTTCTTCAAATATTTTTCTCTGCTATAGGCAGCAATCTCACTCATACAGTTGATTTACATTTTAGAAAGAAAAAACTAAGATAGCTAGTTATCTGCTGTGTTGTCTACACAATCTCAAACCAGCAGCTGAATTTTTTCACACAACTCCTTTGGGTATTGGAAGGCCGACTAAATACTTTACTCGCTGCCCAGCAACTGGAAGATGGAAAACACATCTTTTGATTAATTAAAAGCAAAAGGTTGGAACTACTTACCTTTCCATTCTTTAATTAACGAAGCCCACAGGCCACATGAGGAAGTAATAACACTCATTATGTTGTGATGAAGGACTGTGATGATGAGTTAAGTCAGACGGGACTCCAGGCACGATTCCCTTCAAGGCTTCCCCAAGATGTTGCCCCAAATGGAGACAGATCCTTACTTGTTGAGGAATTCTAGCTCACCAGTCCCAGCACAGGCGTCTTAAGAGAGAGTATTTCCTGTTGCAAAGGAAAGAGCCCTTGAAACAAAGGGTTATGTTTTAATTAAGCCTAGGCGTCCTTTCTGGAATTTCCTTTCTTGAAAGAACACCTCCTTTGATTTGTATCTGTTTGTGTTAGATTTGGGAACAAAAAAAGATTGATCCCTTCCAGGCAGAATTGTCCCATCTGAATGATCAAAAGCCATGTCAGCTGACTTACAAATCAACAAATTATTTTCTTATTGTCCCTTAAAGCTCCCAGGAAGCACTTTTTGGGGATAGTCCCATTCCTCAGGCTTTGCTCACCACCCTTCATGCCTGTGGGTGGTCTTGTGGAATCTGAGAAAATGACAAACATTCATTCTATCTGCAGGTGAAAGTCTCACCCCACCCTTCAACTTCCTCTGGAGTCCTTGGCTCTAGCTGGGAGTCTGGAAGTTTCTCTTGCTGTGTCACCAAGGCACTGCTCAAAGTTGTAGTCAAATGGCTTCTCGCCCATGGGGAAAGTGAGTTTTAACATCTCTTTGTGGATCATCCAACTGTAGTAATAGGAGTTAAGACTAATGCCACACAAATGTGTAAGAATGAAATAGGAACTCACTTTTTTTTTTCTTCTTAAATCCACTCTAAAGAGAATAAGAAATAACTCAAGTGTATTAGTGTAGGGCACTGGGTGTCAAGATTTTTACCCTCATTTCCTGTTTTTTTGTTGTTCTTTGAGATTAAATTCAGTACCTCCATTATCTTTAAGAATCAGAAATGGTGATGGCTTTTCAATGGATTTTTTTTTTTCCCTCCAGAAAGAAAATAAAGTTCTGTATAAGGGTAAGGGTGGGGGGAAGCAAGCAGTGTGAACAACTAAATAAAAATAAAATAAAGCTGCTTCTTTCTGTTCTCTCCTTCTGCCTGCCTACCTACTCACCTTCATTCCTGCCTGCACCTTTCTTTTAAAAACAAAAACAAAAACAAATCTTTGTGTTAATCTCATGGGAACCTCCAAATGGAACAATAGCTGAGTTTTCTAGAAGTCCAGCAAATATAACTTTTTTGATGAGTCTCTGATGAAATTCCTGTGGAAAATCTTTCTTCACAGGAAGATTTTTATTCATCAGGTTTGATTATATAATAGGCATTACTCTTTTAAATTGAATGCCTCTAAACTAACTTTTACTTACATTTCCACTTTAGCTGTTTAAGAATGGAAGCAATGGAGTCTTTATGGGAGATTTAGAAAATGTTGTGCTTGATTTGCATGTCACTTTTCAGCAAGTTGTAAATTTTATGACTCTAGAAATACAAAATTAGCATTAGAAATGCAGACTCCTCTCCGATTATAGTGGAACAACTAACAACACCTCATGCTGCTAAAGCCTTGAACATGATCTGAATTGTAGAATATTTTAAAAACTAGGAAATCATTCCAGATTCCATGGAGTCAATGCCAGTTTTCACCAAGTTGGTTTAGCTATAAGAATGGAAGCCCAAATATACTCTCTTCTGTTAAATCTTAAGATACTCTGATAGGATGTGAGGAGCTCCAGCTCCAAAAATAGACAGGTGAGATCTGAAACTTAAAAGCTCTAATCAAATTTGGAATCTGATAAGCTTGTTTTGATCTTGGGCTGACACTACCCTGATCTAAGCCACCACTAACTCTTGCCTGGCCTATTGATATTATCTCTTATCTGGGCTTCCCAAATCCACTCCCATCCATTCTCACATAGCATCTAGAGTAATCTTTCCAAAATGGTGCTCTGATTATGTTTTCAAGTTGTGTTAGTTTGGGTCCTCTGAGAAGCATATGCAAAGACAGGAGTAGATGTGCAAGGAAACTATTAGGGGATAAAGGAAGTTGAAAAAGATGTGGAGTAACTTCAGACAAGAGATACTGGCCTGATCCCTCTCAAGGAGAGAAGAAAGGAAGGAAGATAGGATAGAAAAGTCTGAGACTATAGTGCAGTTCTAAGAGTTTCTACCTAGTTGATGGGGAATCTGTGAGTCAGACTGCCGTCATGTCCCATGGCACTCCTATAAAGCATAGAGATTAGAACACTTTTTGTGCCAATGAGGATTTATAAGTTAATGATTTTGAGTGTAAGTACCAGAAATCAGTTGTTGTTAACCTAAAAGGGTAGGGGAAGGCTGAAAAGGTATGCAGTAACTCACACTATCAAGAGGAAAGCAGAACTAGATCGCAAGGATTCAAATGAGGACAAGTCAGAAATCATTGGACAAATTTCATGCTACTATTTTTTAATTGTTATTATTATCATTATAGGTATATATTGTATTTTAGTAAGTAAATTACATGTTTCTCTGGTTCATTGCTGTATCCTTGCTGCTTAAAACAGAACTGGTACTCAGTAAATATTTATTTCATAAATGATGGAATGCTATATAATCTTATGCTGACTCTCAAGCTTAAATCTTCAGCCTCCCTTTCTTTCAGATGAAACTCTCTTTTCAAAGGATTATACAAGTATATTTCTTCCAAGGAACCAGCCTCCCAGAGCACTAGATCAAAAGTTCTTTATAACCAGGAGGTTGGTCTGTTTTGTTCATGGCTGTTTCTCCAGCAGCTACAACAGAGAATGTCTAATAGAAGGTGTCCAATAAACATTTATTGAATAAGCGAATTTATGGCCAATGTCCTGGATAGAAACACTTTCTCTCTTGATTCTGTGATAAGTTATTTGACTAAATGTCAAATTAACAATTTAACCAAAATAGCTGTTAGTAATAATTACCAGCATGAAATAGTTGTTTCAGACACTGCTCTGTGTGCTCATAACTAGTATTACCTCATTCACTGTCACATAAAGTCTGTAAGGTCAGGAAACTGAGGCTCAAAGTGATTAGATAGCCTGCGTAGGTCATACTTGGTCAGAGACAGACCAAGGTTTGAACCAGGAATTTTGACTCTAATGACACTTCATCTCCTGATGATAAAGTTCCATGTCTTGCATTGTCAGGCATGCAGTAGGTACTCAAAACTGCTTTCTTCCTTCCTTTTTTCTTTATTGCTTCCTTCTTTTCTTTTCTTCATCTTCCCCGTGTCAGCCTAACAGGGATTCTACTCCGCACCTCATTTCAGGATTGAGTATTCCTGTGGTATAACCCCATTTCTTGTATTTCTATTTCTGGTACCCCATTTCTAAAGGTGTGCACACTGATCCTCCTCTTCCCACTCACCTTGGCTGTATCATAAAAATTGTCAAGGAAGAGACTGTGTTGAAGGTGGCATGAAAAAGGTTGCTTTGCAGAGTCTACATTTCAGATCATATAGAGCTAAATATTTACGATTCCTCCTTAAAATTGAATTGAAGCTTATTGGTTTCTCAGTGGTTCACTGATTTTCTATTTTCAAACATTTCCTATGAATTTTAGAGGGACTCCCAACACTGGAGAGCCGCTATCTTGAGCTCTGCCAGATGTAAATTTGGGAAGACAGAAGAGTAGAAGTTGAAGGGAGGAGACAGCATAGAAAAGAAATAAAAAGTTTAAATAGTTACAAAATTTTGGTCCAGGAAATTTACAAACCTTAAACAGGTTATGTAAATCAAAAGAAAGGAAACATTGTTTCCTTTCCAACACATAATGGACTGATTGAGAGGAAAAGTCAAACCAATTGAGTGTGGAGGCATTTTATAAAACTTGTCTTCACTGAAGTCTCTAAAGGGAAAGTGTGTGGCTCCTTCAATCTCTAGGTAGCAAAGTTCTGCCAACAAGCAGTCACTCTGTCCAAATCTTGGAGGCCAGTTCAACTTCCTGCCATCTAACCACCATCGGATTTCACACATTATTGGAATGGAATCTAGAAAAGAGAAACCATTAAATTCTGTATTCTCCAGTGTAATGGCAGTGTTTTGAGTCCATAGCAATGAAATCATTGCCTTGGGTTATCTGTTAATTCCCCTGGCTAAACATTAAGCCTGGTAAGTCACCAGTTACAAAAAAGAAGGGGCTTGATTAAGATACAAAAATAAATAGAAAAGAAACAGCTGGAAAGGCATGAGGCAAAGCTCTCCAGAGCCCAGGATTCTGGCTTCTACGTAGTAGCCAATTCTGGTCTGTAAAATCCAGTAATCAATTATATGAGACTGAGGGGAAATGCCAGGCCAAGGATTCATCAATGCCATGTGTATATTGCCACGCAACAGTCAATGATTTGGGAACTGTAGGAGGTGTTTTCTCGCTGGACTGGTCTGTGGATACAAACTCTTTTTGTTCAGGTTGGAATATCCAAGAAGGAAAAGACCACCTTTTAGACTTCCCCTTGTGATGGTGGACTTAGAGTGTGCAGTTGGTGGATCTGGTACATAGGACTTGAACCCTGTATGGCCTTCCACCAGTTCTCCTCTAGACAAAGCACTCCACAGTCTGAATGACAGAACCAGAGACACAAACACTTTCTGGTAGGAACAACTTTAGGGCTTGATATCAAAGTTGCCAAAGATCATGGGGAAAAGGGAACATGAGAAAGTAGTGGAATCCTCCAAGAAGGTGTTAAAGGCAACACAAATTTCAACATGAAAGAAAAGACATATTAGAGATGACAGTTGACTAAAGGGGAAAATGAGTTCCAGAATTCCTGTGCTGCTCACTGAATTGAAATAGTTTGCTGTCCCAGAGATAATGAATAGAGGGTGACCTAGGAATTCACACCATTTCCTGATTTTTAGACCTACTGCTGGTAGGAATTGTTATACAGAATTTTAAAATTGTTTTATTATTTATTTTATTTATGCTTTATCTACCTTTTAGGACATTGAGTTACACCCCAGTCTGTGTGTATTGCACCACACCTACCACCAGAGTTCTAGTGACCTTTATTTTGAGTTTGAATTCTCTTTTATCTTGTTGCTTTCTAAATAGTTAGCCAATACAATGTAATAAGGAGTAGTGAGGTCAGTATCAAATTGTGTCTTCTCTAGAAAAGCTGTATTGTGTATTGAAGTCATGCATCAAGTTTACTGGAAGAGATACTGAAGATTTTCTAGCATGCTCTTTCTGTGAGGTGCAGAGAGAATAAATGACTGGCTTGAAGTCACACAGAGATGACAGAAGCAAGTCTTCTGGATTCTGTATGGGATGGAAGAAGCTAGAAGATCATCGTTCTCACTCTAATAGCAAAAAATGTCATTATGCAAATCCACAACTTTTTTTGAGTCATCAAAGCAATGAGGTCACAGGGTAATTAACTACCCTGAACTCTAAGAAAAGATGCGTGTGTTCTTGGGACAAGAGGCTGGAGTACTTGTTTACCCAGTGGTTAGTAGAATTCAGTTGAATTTTTAAACAAATTGCTAAAGGCTGAATGTGGGCTAGAGAATACATAAGCCCTGGGGGTCAGAGATATAAAGGGGAATTCACAGTCACTTTGAGTGTCTTTTCTGTGGACTTCATGAAGTGCTCATAAAACAAGTGGGCAGGATGAGAATACCAAGAAAGTCCCCTCTTGGTGCAGACCTGGGGAAAAGAAACAGTTGCCACTGTGGGAAAGACACAAGTCCTGCTCCTTGGTCTCTCATGCCGAACAAATCACTATACTGTTGCTCCGCGGGCACTGGAGCAACTCATTGTAACGGTGGGAAGGGGATGGCAAAAACCTACTCCTGGAGGAGAGGCTGGAATATGAGCTAATCTCAGAACACAGCTGAAGGTGGGATAGGATCACTGAGATGATCCTGCCCTGGAGATGCAGGAACATAGTGCTTATCTAAGGTTGGGGATTTAACTGAGATGTTCTCCCCTGCCCCCAAAACCAGGTTAAATAATATATACAATTAAGTATAACTGTACTTGCACAGTTAACAAGTGACAGCACTGAGGGGCCGCGAAAAGGGAATACCTAAAACTGAATGTGGACCAGACATTCACGTAAAAAGAATTTTTAAAATCCAGCAATCCCTTTAAACACCAGGCAATACTAGAGGAATTTAAAGTTCATGATATACGAAAGATAAGAAACAACAAATCAAAACTCATCTCAAATTCTGACTAGATTGATTCAACACCCCCATACTAAAGACCTTACAGAGAGAGATGCATCCAAATTCATATGTTGATGTTCTAACTCCTAGGATCAGTATTTGGAGTTAGAATCTTTAAAGAGGTGATTACAGTAAAATGAGATCATATGAGTGGGTCTTAAACCTATATGACTGGTATACTAAGAAAAGCAGAAAACTTACTCTAGTCCTTGGATTTGAGCAGTTTTACCCTACTTTCTGCTTGTGTTTTTATTCTATTTGGATTTGCAAAGCAGTGATCTATTTGAATCTGAGTGTAGTGTCTCTATTTTCTCTTTTCATAATTATCTATCATTGCTGTGTGATTAGAGTAGGGTTTTTTAGTTTTTGTTTTTGTTTTTGTTTTTTTACAGGTAGAAATGAAGGTGAGCAGGCAAGCAGGCAGGAAGAGAGAAAAGGAAACAGTTTTTATTTATTTTATTTATTTGTTCAGCTGGCTGTTTGCCCTGGCCCTGGGATGCAAACCCGGGTGTACATAAATGGATTACAGTGGCTGGAAGCAGCGGACCAGACTGCTACTCAACCAGGGTAGGTCCCATAATGTATAAAGTTCATGAATGCATATTTTGTTGGGGCAATTTGCACATAGAACACATGTATTTGCCTCTATTTTCTCAAGTCTCAAAAAATGACACTTTTTCTATTTAAGTATTCAAATTCTCAGCATTGTTTATTCCCTTTCTCTGCTTTATATGTCTTTATTAAATTTATAACCTTTGAGAAAACCATACGATTTCCTGAGGTATGTTATTGTCTATCTTCTCCACAAGAATGTAAACCCCATGCGAGGAGGGCAGAGGTTTTGACTCTTAATCATGTCTAGTTTTCAATATTAGGGTGGTGTCTAATTTTCTATTAGGTCTGTAAATGTTGTTTGTATAAATGGATGAAGGACTAAAAGAATGAAGAGACAGAGTTCACAACAACAAAAATGAGAACAGAAACAACTGATGACAAAAGAAATCATCTTATGCTCTGAAAAACTTAATAATCAGGAGGTAACTACTGTTCTTTATTCCCTTATTTATGTTCATTGTAATGTAACTACAAATTCTTCCATCAAGAGGTAGTCTATTTCCTTGTTTATTGAATGTGAACTGGACTTATTATTTGATTTGACTAATAGAAATGGAGAGAATAAAATATTACTAGTTCCAGCATAGACTTCAAAAGACCTTTGTGTTTCTGGTTTGAATCTAGGAACCCCTGTCATTAACAGTTCCAGGCTGATCTGATGAATGAGGAAATATGTGGGAGAGAACTAAGTCAACCCAGTTGTCCCAGTCAAGACTGCAAGCATGTGAGGGTACCTGGCCAGGCTGCACCTGATCGCAGGTCTAACCAGCATAGGAAACTTGCAACTGACCCAGAGACTCATGAATATTTACAAATACTTGTGGTGTAAAGTCACTGAATTTTGGTGATAGTAACAATAGCTAACTGATGCAATAACTCACTTAGCCAACTAGAAAAGACTGAAAATAAGCACAGGTGGGAAGTCCAGTAAAAGCAAGGTGATGCTTCCTGTCAAATTCCTTTGTAGAATCAGAGTTATCATGTGCCATTGTAGATGCAGTCGCATAGTTGAAAGTCTTTGAAAAGAGCTTTCAGAATTTGTCCCTACCCCATTCATCCAAGCAACTATCCTTCCCTCACATTGGCATAAGATACGATCTTTACTTGAGATGAGCAAGTCTTTGAACTCAAGTACACCAGGCTTAATGGGTATCAGAGATGTTGAGGAATTGTGTATACAATAGAAGTCATCAAGTTTAATGGAAAAATTCTGAACCCTCAACTTGATTCCCAGGGCAATAGCAACCAGGCTTAAATCTCTAAGCAGGATATTGGAAGGGAATCTGGCCTTCTGCAGAAAAGCATGTACACGTATGACCAGGTTCCATCTAATGATCCTTCACGGAAATCTACCAGTTGATAAGCTCTGTTATGTCACACAGAGGGCTTCTAATTAGTGCTGAAATACTTTCAGTCAAGAATCATTGGTTATATGAGGGAAAACTTTTGTGTGAAAGCCAGATAAGCAGATAAACAGTATCACAGACAAAAATAGTGACAATGAGGGAACAGAAGAAAACTTTTTAAAACCCTAAAATTAATATCTGAGAGGTCAGAAGATATTGTATCTTTGAAACAAGACAAGGACACTATTTGACAAAGAATAATCAGAGAACAAGAACAAGCTTTTGGAAAAAATAGTGGAATAAAAAACAGTGACAGTGGAAAAAAAATTTAACAGGAGAATTGAAAAGTGAAGTTGAGGAAATCTTTCCAAAAGCAGAACAAAAGTACAAAGAGATAGTAACAAGGTGAGATCATGAGAGAAAAAAGGATACTTAGAAGGCAATTTCATACTTAGGAAATGCATTCCACAATATCTACATGTATTTGGTTAGCATTTTTATGGTTTAACATTATGGCTGTTACTGATTTTTACAATTTTCAAGTTCTTTTGGTGAACATCTTTGAAGCTAAATTTTGAGTCTCTGCCATGATTATTTCCTTGGGATACGTTTGCAGAATGGAATTACTAGATTAAAATATACAAACATGCTAAAGGTTTTTGATATGCGCTGCAAACCAGAAAGATTGCTTCAATTTATAATGCCAGAATAGAGGAATAATTTGTGACTTTTTCACAAATGTAATCATTCTTTTCTCAATATATCTGGTAATGAGTTCCCACTATATCAACAACAGGTATAGAAACTGGCAGCTACAATTTACTTTTATTTTCCAACAGGATTAAACAAATTATCATTGTATAAAATCCTCAATTGTCTAAGTACGTTCCACTTTGTTCTATAGATCAAAAACTGAGCATCTCCTCAAAGAAACTGAGTATTGCTTAGAAAAGCTTGCTTAATTTCATCATTGCTAATTCAGTGTTTATTTTACTTTATTTTCTGTTTCTTAAGAAAGAACATATGTTAGACATGTCTTACCATCAGGTAATGCTACAAGTTTCCCAGTTCACACAGAAGTGATTGGATTCTGGCCAGTCTAGACTAACCATATTACCTTGAGACAAAAAAAGGACATTGGGATGGCAAACTGGGATAGGGTTATGTGCTGGAAACTAAGGGGAGTGGAGGAGGTAGAGCAATCGAAGCAGGGGCAGAGAAGCCAGGCCAGCAACAAATAAATGCTATGTGATGGCAACTAGCAATCTCATAGTAACGTCCTATAGTCGTGGGACTTCATGTAAACAGCCAGGGCTGGTGGAAGGAATTTTGGCACCTTAGGTGAAAACCAAATTTGGCACCTCTGTAAGTCCTGCTCTAAGTGTCTTGTCTAAAATACATGCTATTTTAACCTTCCCAGTGCCAGAAACAGTGAATAACCCCCATGGTGCCAGAGATAACCCCCCATAGTGCCAGAGATAACTCAATAGTTAATCATGCTGCTAGTGTTCTACTTTCTTTGAAGAAACAGGAGCATGCAGGATGGGGAGGAATCCTCTCCTAATGCATCTCCTGTTTCCTCACAGGGAGTGAGAACAGAAGTAGCAGCCACAGCCCACTGCAGTTAACACTGGCAAGGGTTGTCTTTAACAAGGACAAAAGGGCAGCTTCTTCTGGGCCTCCGCAACAGACTCAGTCTGGGGCAACTCAATTACCCCTTTTGCTCCCTGTTAAAGATGATCCTGGTTTATTAAAAACATGACAAAATTGATATTTATATTAAAACAATGGTATAGTTGGGAAATATGAAAAAAATAGTACTGTCCCATTAAAACAGTGCATATGGTCAGCCTTGACCAATCCAAGAAAAAAGAAGCCAAGTTTAGGCAAAAGAAAAAGGTGACTCCGGGAAGATATTTCCATGTATTCAGATTCATTAGCATCTTTGAGAATACTTTGAGAACATTAAAGATACAGTTTATCAACTGTCATCCGTTCTCTGTGATACCAGCTTATCAGAAACTTTTAATTCAGTAGATTCAATAAAATATAGTGCTGAAAGGTCACTACTGATGGCCTTGCTGAGATGAGAAAATGAGGTCCCCTTAGAGATAAAGTGATTTTATCACTATTTTACAGATAGAAGTTACCAAAGAGACCTCTAATAGTCACAGGAAGCTATGGTCAAGTTTACCCACTGAGCTATATGACTTCCTGTTATTATTAGATCACACAGTGACTTGAAGTTATGAAAAACAAAACAATACAACAACAACTGACAAACACACGTATGAAACAGAGAACAAACAAAAATATCACTGACACAATATCAAATTATTTTGCCCACTCCTGAACATAGCACTTATCTGGGATTCTGTGGTTTCTCCACTAACATTCTTGCAGTTTGTTTTAATCCAACTTCCATTTTCTGCTGGTAAGTCAAAATTTCTGTCATTAAGATCATCATCGATTCTCCATGTTGCTAAATATTCTTTTCTCAACGTATTGTTGAGTGACCAGGCCACCACTTTTCTTACTTTTTCTTTAATATCATAACTCTTTAAAAATAGTATAAGTTAACTGTGCGTAGTAATGAATCTCTTAATTCATGGTTGTGGGAAATGGTTTTGATTGTTTGTAAGTATTGACATTTTGTCTTCTAATTTAGTGACTTAAAGAAAATGTCCACCCCTTCTTCCTTCCTCTCTTCCTGCCTCCTTCCTTTTCTCCTTTTTTCCCCCTCCCTCTACTATTTATTTCCTCTTCCCTTTTTTTCTTCTCTGCATATTTATAGAGCAAAAATCTTTATTAATCACCCCTATTATTACTTCTATCATCCTCAGCACTGCTAAGTTGTAGTCATAGATGGCCTAGACCAAAAGTAGCTTTTAAGGTTGGAGCGACTACATCTTCATTCAATAGTATCTCTTTAGGTCAAGCACATGTGTAGCTCTGTAATGGAAAAGACCATCTTTAATCTACTGTCATCAATTGGCATCTTATATTGAAACCTGCTTTACTTAGGCCAAGGCAATGTTGGAAATGGTGGAATGGTGGAAAGAACTTGAAGAAGTTGGATGAGAAGAATTCAAGGAAGTTGGGTTAGTAAATATTTTTAAAGGTTGCCAATGAGAATGAGAAGAGGGACTGATGAAAGAAAAATAAAGGCCTTGTCTGTCTCTTCCACTTAGTTGTGAACTTCTTGAAGGCAAAGACTGTATCTTTATTCTCTATGTTATCAGCTTCAAGCATAGTGCCTAACATACTGAAAGTGCTTGAGAAATTCTTGCCAACAACATGACTGCCATCATTGTTATTTGGCACATAACTTTCACATTGAATGACTGAGATTTTTCCATTTCCCTGAAAATATCAACTTGCCCTAGACCTACCCTTACTTGTTCCCTGTAAAACTTGTCATTAAAAGAAATGAAAACAAAATCCAGTTCCTGCTTGGAACACTAAATCCCAACACACCCAGGAAGCAAATGCACAGACATAGCCAAATTCTGATTAGTTGTAGTTCTCCGGTTGTACTTCAAACTCTTTCATCTGTCATGGCAATTTTTCAAAAGGACATTTCATTATTTTTTTTTATAGACAGCTTTAATCATGTTCAGTTCTCATCCCAAGCAGGTAGCTTCTCAATGTACGTATAGTTAACATTCTAAAGGATATGCTAATTTTTAAGATGCCTCCTGTGGCAATTAAAGTCTGGAGGAGTTAGCATCATGGCCCCACTTTTAACAAATGCATACGTTTAAAAATTTTTTTTCAATTTACCACAATGATGTTTACCTATTGCAACCAGTAAAATGATGCAAAATGTATATAAATAATAGGTTAAAAGTTTCCACCTTTCCATGTCTGTACTCTGGAGATGATGCTAATAGTGTGGTGTGTCTTTTCATGTTTTTCTATGTTTATAAAAATATATGGAGCCCCCTGGAAGACTTTTGTTAATGTTTCAGGTTTTACATTACTCTGAAAATTGAATGTATAACTGGATAATGTGTATTTTCCCCAGATTAATGACTGTAGATCTGATTGTATACCTTCATATGTTAAATTTTTCCTTATTCATGAATATTCAAGTTTACTAATTTTCTTCCATTAAAAAAAACTGTAATAAATGTCCTGGGATGTACCTTCTGATTTTTTTTTTTTTTTATATATATTTCTTTTTTGACAGCATCCCCTAGAAATAATCTTTTGGGTACTCTAATGAGAAAACTCATTCTACATACTGAGGAAAATATGTCTAACAAAAGAAAAAGTATGGAATAGTGTACTTAATGAGCATCAGAGTGATAGAAGACCTGAAATAACTTCTAAATTTTGCTCTGAATTTTCTGTGTTGAGAAAATTCCTATGATTGCATTCCTTCCCTTGAGATGGAATTATTGATATGATCCTTACCATTAAAATAATGCCTTGCTATCTGTACTATACATCCTTTTAAGTTCACTGGATAAAATGCTGCTTATTTATTATATATACTTGTGTGATAGTTACATGTATAACATGATTGCATTCACATTTTCCCCAAACCAGTGACTTTTTAGAGCTCCCAAAAGAACACTTCTCTGCTGCTCAAAAAATATTTGGAGGGGCATTATGCTCACTCGCCATCATGAGGTGATAATAGTCTCACAAAGGGACTGACTCCACATTTTCAATGCTTGCACTCCTATTGGTCCACAAGTGATCCTAGGTTTCACCACCTGTCACTGGGACACCCAAATACACCTTCTGTGTACAGTCATGATAGGTTTTTCCTTGAACTTCCCCCATCACTTTTTTGGTCCTCTTCTCTCACTTGGCTTATAAATGCAGTCGGTAGACCATAAGGCTAGGTAGGAGATTGACATCATATTACCTTTTCCCTTGTTCGCTTTTTCATTTAGGGTCTCTAATCTTAATCTTTTGGATGGTCTTCTTCTGACTCTCCCAAACTCCTATTCTAAGACAAGTTTTGGAACCAAAGTTTACATACATGCAATAGAAAATAGATCTATTTAGAGAAATAGCTTATTATGATGCCCTTTTAAAATATACCTATGAAGGGTTGCTGTGTTCCATACAATGAAAATTAAATATTCTATTCATCAATAAAAGACTTTATGAATGAAGAATAACAAGCAAAGGAGAGGAAAATACCCAAAGAGAAATATATCATCATTTCCACTGCACTTACACAGGGAAAGTGGTTGTTCTTATTTGGTGTCATTTCATATGCAAACACACATATGATGAGTGATGACAACATAAAGAAAAACTATTTTATGTTTTGGCATGTATGAGGGATTTTTATAGTGGCAGTATTATTTTCAATGGTTATATTTAAATTTTTGTGAGGACTTTATTTTCAGAGCAGTTTTAGGTTACAGCAAAATTGAGACAATACAGAGATTTCCCATTTATCTCCTGCCTTTACACATGCAAAACCTCTCACATTGTCAACATCCCCAACCACAACGATTCATTTGTTACATTAGTTGAACCTAAATTGATCATAATTACCCATAATTTATATGAGAGTTCACTCTTGGTGTTGTATATTCTATGGGTTTAGACAAATGTATAATTAATAGGTTCATTGTTATAGTATAATATAGAGTGGTTTCACTGCCCAAAGAATCTTCTGTTCTCTGTCTCTTCATCCTTTTCCCCTGCGCTCACCCTGCCAACCAGTGGCAACCATTGATCTTTTTGCTTTTGCCATAGTTTTTGCCTTTCCCAGAATGCTTTGAAGTTTGAATCATATAGTATATAGATTGACTTCTTTCACTTAGTTTCACATGTTTTTCAAGGCTTAATAGCTTATTTCTTTTGAGTGCTGAATAATATTCCATTGCCTGACTATATCACAGTTTATGCGCTCTTCTACTGATAGACATGTGAGTTGCTTCAAAGTTTTGGAAATTATATGAATCTACTGTAAGCTTCCATGTGCAGGTTTTTGTGTCGATGTAAGTTTTCAATTTCTTTTTATAAATACCAAGGAATGAGATTGCTGAATCCTCAAAGAATATGTATCAAATTTCTTCCAAAGTGAGTGAACCATTTTGCATTTCCATCAGCAATGAATGAAAGTTCCTGTTGCTCCATGACATTGCCAGCATTTAGTGTTGTCAGTGTTCCAGATTTTGGCCTTTCTGATAGGTATGTAGAAAAGACTCGTTGTGGTTTTAATTTCCCTGGTGATTTATGATGTGGGGTATTTGTTCATATGTTTATTTGCCATCTGTTATTCATCTTTGGTTAGGTGTCTGTTAAGATCTTTGGCCCATTTTTAAATTGGGTTGTTTGTTTTCTTATTGCTGAATTTTAAGAGTTCTTTGTGTATTTTGGATAACAGTGCTTTATCAGATATGTCTTTTGCAAGTATTTTCCATTCTGTGGTTTGTCTTCTCATTCTCTTGACATTTTCTTTCATAGAGCAGCAGTTTTTATTTTATTTTAATGAAGTCAAACTTATCAATTGCTTATTTTGTGTGTTGTTACTTTGATGTACCTAAAAAAGCCATCAACATACCCAGTTTTATCTAGGTTTTGTCCGGTTATCTTCTAAGAGTTTTGTAGTTTTTTGAAGCTTACATTTAGATTTAGGATTCATTTTGAATTATTTTTTCTGAAAGGTACATGGCCTTCGTGTAGATTCTTCCTCCTCCTTCTCCCTCTTCCTTTTCTTCCTCTCCTCCTCTTCCTTCTTCTCTGCTTTCACTTTCTCTTGCTCTTCCTATTCCTCCAAATCCTTTTTCTATCTTCTCCTCCTTCTTCTTTTGTATGTGAGTATCCAGCTGTTCCACCACCATTTGTTGAAAAACATATCTTTGCTCCATTCTATTGCTTTGCTCCTTTGTTAAATATCAGTTACTTATATTTATTTGGCTCTATTTCTGTAGTCCCTATTCTATTCCACTAACTTATTTGTCTATTGTTTCACCAACACTACACTATCTTTATAGTAAATCTTGAAGTCAGGTAGTGTCAATTGTCCAACTTTGTTCTTCTTCAGTGTTATGTTGGCTATTCTGAATCTTTCATCTCTCCATATAAACTAAGAATCAATTAGTCAATATTCATAAAATAACTTGCAGGAATTTTGATTGATCTGCACTGAATCTGTAGATCAAGTTGGGAAGAACTGATATCTTGACATCGAGTCTTCCTATCCTTGAGCATGGAGTATTTATTAGTTCCATTTATTTAGTTCTTTGATTTTGTCAATCAACAATGTTTCATTGTTTTCTGTGTGTGTGTGTGTGTAGTATATTTTTTGTAAGATTGCATCTAAGAATTTAATTTTGGGCATCTGAATGATATTTTGTTTTAAATTTCAAATACCACTTGTTCATTGTAGGTATATAAGAAAGTGATTGACTTTTTGTATCAACCTTTTATCCTATATCCTTGTCATTATAGCTTTTCAGTTCTAGGATATTTTTGTTGATTCATTTGGATTTTCTATATAGATGCTAACATTACCTGCAAACAAAGACAGTTTTATTTCTTCTTTCCCAAACTAGATTTCTTTTATAGCCTTTTCCTGTCTTGTTGCATTAAGTAAAACTTCTAGTAGATTTTTTGAAAGAATTTGTGAGAAAGAATAAGAAATATATATTTTTAGAAGACTGTTAAGGCTCTAGTAATTATTAATTGAAGGGAAAGGTGACATATTTTTCATATTTAGTCTTAGGCCAATTGTAAAGCACTTAATAATAACATTTTTCATGCCCATTTGAGCCTGGAGAAGAAGTATGTAATGCTAGTTTTAGAAAGATGTAAGTTGAACCTAATGCTCCCTTTATCTAATGGACATTTGGATTTACTCCTAGAAGAGGTCCTTGAAAGAATTTTGGGGTCGCTTTGTTTCTAGAATTTTAAGTTTGTTAAATTATAGTGTAGTGATAGTAATACTTCTTCATAAATGTGGGTATGCAAGGAGGTCCCATGTTTTCGGTTTCTTTATATGTAATCAAATATGACTCAGAGCAAACCACCCCCAGCCCATGCTGGGTTAGGAGGAAATGTATACTCCACCAAGTAGGTTTCACATGTCTACCCCAGGGTTGTATGCAAATCCTATGTGGTATTTATAAAATAGAAATATGCTCTTAATATCTAACATCATTGCTATCTTTACCATCCAGAGCCTCATGATCCCTTAAAGACACATGGTTACTGGGCCATATAGTCTGTTCTCTCTCTCTGAGAACTTGTCATCTCTTTAGAATGCTTGCCAGACTGATTGGCTTCCCTTTCAACCTTTTCATCTTTCATCCTGAGCCTGACTTGGGGTTCAGAATCATTCAAGTTTGTCTATATGCTGAGAATGGAGTAGGGACAAATATAATGACAACAAAATACATAATAATATCTCAATAAATAATTTTACCTCGATAGGATGAGGACACGATTTGGTGATTCCATTGTCCACATAATTTCTGACACAGCAAGGGTTTTCACTCAGGCAGTTAGACACCAGAGTTTATTTGGAATAACTTTAATTTATTAATTTATTGATTAAATCAACCAATGTTATTTGTCATTCATCATAGCAGATACTCTACTATGTACTAGGAATATGGTACCAAACAAAATAGATATGGCACCTTTCTTTGTGGTGATTAATATCGAGTTGTAGAGACAGATATATGCAAATGTAAATGTGTGCCAAAAATTGTTTCGTCATTTTTCATGGTAGGTCTCATTCCTGCTAGTCATGGGGGCACACTTGAAATTAACAATCAATAAATTAATTCATTTGAAAATAATCACTTTGGGTCTAAAACGGGCTCTGTTGTATATTTTTTTTTTGTTTTTCACTTTCCTAGTCCTCTTTCTCCTTCAATGGGTAAAGGGGAAACTATGATGCATGTGTATGAAGAGGGTATCCTTGCTCAGTTACATGGAGAATCGCACTGAAATCTCTTCACCAGCCCTCCTGGGGAATCCCACAGCCCCCCATTTTTTCAGCTGGGGTTTTCAGTCCTGAGGAAGAGCCAGGCCCTTTTGTTTGACCTCTTTGTCTTGCTCCCATTCTTTGCCTCAGAAATCTTTCCCCAGCAAGAAAGAGCTTCTACTCCCTGTTGAATGAGAGTTTCTAAGAGATATTCTTTTTTCCTCTATGATTGTTTTTTGATTTGACCTCCTGTTGCTTTGTACTGTTTGCTTATATATTAAAAAGAGACATATACGTCTCCTACAATATACCAGGCCCTAGGGTATGCACTCAGGGTATGCCAGTGATAAACACACAGACTCCTGTCTTAGAGAAATTTATGTTGTAGTACAGGGAAAATAAAGAATCAAAAGACATAGTAAGTAAATTATAGAGGATATTCAAAGATCATAAATGTTATAAAAAAAAGAAAAGGTGGGGCAGGGGAATTGGAATGGGGAGTATTGGACTGAAGGGCAGGAGGCAATTTTAAGTAGAGGGGTCAGGACAGGCCCTATTCAGAAGGTGAGACTGAACAAAGGTTTGAAGGAAGAGCCAGAGCTGGCTACTTGGGCATCTTGGGCATGAGCACCCACACAGAAGAAGCAGTGATTGCCCTGTAGGGGAGCGTGTGGCTGACACACAGCAAAGAGCTCGCTCGGTGCACCTGGATACCAGTGAGACAGGGAAAGGAAGAGTAATGACTGTAGCCAGAGAGTTTATGAGAGCGAGGTCATGTAATAGTCTATAATAATTTTATATAACTCTTTTTACCCTCACATGTTTAGCTCCTTTAGTCAAGATGGGTGTAATACTTCCTTTTTACTGGCACTGGAGGCACTCAATAATTACTGATTCTATTTTTTTTTTTTTTAACACTTTGGGGGATTATTTGAACATGGGTCTGTCTAATGACAAGGAGATGAGCTAAATTCCCTTTTATAACTCTACATATCTCTAAATTCCAGATGAGGGTGAGAGTGAGTCTTGAATTACGGTGAAACATTTCAAGTTTACATTCAGATCTATGCTTGTTCTGTTGGCAGTGTCTCAATCAGTCAGGTTGGAGCAAGAAGATACTCACTCAGGTTTATGCCTTGATTTAATAAGACACTCAGAGATCACATTCCAGCCAGAAACAAGTCAGCAGGCTATCATGGCACTTAGCTTAAAAGCACAGGGGCTCATGGGAAACAGATGTATATGTCTAAAAATGAGTAGTGTTCTTATTTAAAATTTAGATAAAGGACAGCTGTAAATGGTCATCCCTGGAAATTCTTTGCAGGAATTGGCCTGACCTGCCCTGCAGAGACACTGCAACTCAGTGATATATATTTTACATCTTTGACATTGAAACTTTTACAGCAAATATAACACCGAGAAATGAACAGGTGCCACCCTACCCGGTTGGTTCACATAATGTCCAGCCTGGAATCCCATCTCATGTAAACTTGATTCCATCAGAAATTATCTTCTGAAAGGGATCTGGCCAAGAAGCCAAGAACTGAGCATCTAGTAAATTACTTTTTTGGGTTTGAACAACCAAAGAAATGTGAGGAACATGTGGGAAAAAGAAGGATTGCACTTCAGGATCTGTTAAGAATTAGCTGTCTGTCTTTGTTCTGTAAAAAGTACAATCTGTAAAATATCACATACCTAGAAGGTGGGTTATTGAAACTCTGAAACTGTCTAAATATGCTGTACCTCTTGGGTAACCTTGCGTATGTTAAAATTGTTACAGACATTTTCCCATCACCTCAATTACCAAATTTTTTATGCGTGTGTGTGTGAGGAGTTTGGGGGGAATTCATGGAATTAAAATAAGTCCTCGACATGTGGCAAGTCCATCAGATATGTAATATCTCTTTTTCAGGGCCGCATTCTGTGGGGTGAGACTGCCTATTCCCCATGTCCACAGCCCACCCTTCAATAGCTAGTACTTCATCATGAAACTGAACTTTGCATCAGAACAAAGTTCCAAAGACTCCAGCGGGCAATTTGTTTCTTGCTGAGAACATTTTAAGATTGTCTTTTGTACTGTTTGTCTTTCCCCTCCTAGAATACCATGAAGCAGTTTACTGGAGCAGAATTGCTTTTATGTGTCCATTTTTCCTTTCACGTCCACTTCTGGATGACTCTTTAGTAGGGGGCTGTTGGCATGAGCTCTAATGCTTGGGTAACTGGGCTAACAATTAGCTGCACCAGACAAATCTTCCATCTTCACCAGGCTTTCTGGCTTTTCCAAACAAAGAAGACCATGGGAAGAAACTAAACAGTAACTCACATCTCTTCAAAAAACAAAACAAAACAAAGCACACACAAAAAACAGACTCAAAACTGTATTAATAGAGGCCATTATGTAGTTGATACTTCAATGCCATAGGATAATGTCTGAGGGGATGGCTGGATGCCATCTAAGCAGAAACTTCCAGTGCTTACTCTTTTATGCCTTCTTGCCTCTGTTTCAGCACATCAGCTTGGGGAAAATATTCAGATTCCAGATCAATGCTCATCTAATGGAAGAAGCTTCTGGAAATCTCCACTGACATTCTGGGAAGTCAGTTTGGAGGGGAAAGACTCTGAGTTTTTCAAACATCTTGGAAACAAATGACTGCAGAGTGCTAGAGTTGTAATTAGAACCCGAGATGAGAGTTCGTCCACTCCTGGAAGCAAAACAAATTAGAGGAAAGAAAAAAAAAATCCAAATATAATTTATAGACACAGAAGGAACAATTGAATTAATAAGAATAGGCAAGAGCTCAAAGGTAAATTGGAATAGGCATGGGATCAGATGAAGTCTTATTTTTTAAAGCCTTTCAAACTTCTGAATCCTGTTGTTCTTGAAACACAGTTGAAGAAATGGAAAAAGCATGGTTAGAAGCTCTCATGCAGCCAGGGGAGTAGAAATTCTTGGTTCTAGCCGGCTGAGCTCATCTCAGGGATGGGAATGAGTAGCAAAAGGAGTTGTGTTTCCACATCAGTCTCTGTGAAGTACACAAGGGCGCTAGCCACTCCCCTCCTCTTCACAGACACCATATGGGATCAATCTTGGTGATGATGATAAGTCCTTGGTGACTGTGATATTTCCCTTTAAGATCCTTCAGATTTGACGTGGGACTGGGGTGGGGTGGAGTGGTGGGGAAGTGGGAGGGAGAGAAAGGGATCACAGGGGATGAAAGAGGGTAATGAATTTCAAACAAACCACAGGAAGAAGAAAAGATTGAACTCCTCAGAAGTTTCAACACTTCCAAAACAAGTAAGTTAGGGAAACCTCACTAAATGTGCTGCCCATAATTTAAGGTAGCAAGGGAGAGGATTCCTTTGTATTTGCTTTTTGAAGACTGGAGTAAGGTCTGATGGATGCTTTTGCAAATAGTACTGTAGTTTTTAATTTCTAAACTTGCTGGAGCTTGTCACTTAAGCAGAACGCCTAGGATGAAGTTGGTTTGTGTGTTTTTCCAATTTGCAAGAACAATCCCAAAGGAAAGCACTGTACTGAGAGACTGAAGTTGTGAGTTCTTGCCACTGATGACTTGTGCAACATTAGGCAAATGAGATAGTGTCTTGAGACCTGCTTTCTAGTCTGTAAAACAAAGGTTGGCTGACCTTTCAGGACCCTCTAAATTCTGGAAATGCCCTCGAATTTAATATTCTTTTGTTCTATGTTTATCTTATTCTTCCTTGTGGGTATCATGTGGAATCCCTTCTGGCAACTTCCTCAACATTCTCTTTCAAAGTTTCATGTAAAATATTGCATATATAGTGAAAGAGTTCAGAACACATCATCCCAAAATATTCTGCTCTGGCTTATTGATTATTTTGACTGAAAGACAATTGAAAAACTGCAGATACAAGGGCACTCTGACCTTAATCTTTCTTCTTGAAACTGGAGATGACACCCCTCTATGGCAGAGGTCCCCACTCCACCAGGAGGAAAAACATTCTTTTCACTGGGGACAAGGAGTTGCGGGCAAAGGAAATTTGCACAGAGAAACCTTGGTACATGAATCCTTATCTTCCTACTCATGTCTCCACAATTTACCACTCTGGCACAAGTTCGTTGTCTTGTCACCTTTTCACAGTTTTCTCCTCCTTGATCAACTGAATGTCTAGCCTGCAACTCTAGCTGCTCTTCTTTGTGAGGGCACCAATGTTCATGAAAAAAACCCCAAAATACATATGAGTTCCTCCTGTTACTCTTATGTTGATTTAATTCTTACACCTAGCCAGAAATGCTAAGAGGGTAGAAGAGACATTTTTGTTTCCATTCATAGGAATATGTGCCTCACATTTTTATTTAAGGCATGTGACGTGCATTGCCATCTGTATAAGTGGTCTTCTCTTCCTTGCCTTTTCTCTTGGAAAAGTCTTCTTTCATTCTGGCCATCATATGATTACAAATGGTAAGACTCAAGCAGAATCCTGAAAAACACTAATACAGTGAGAGGAAAAAGAAAGATAAAAGTGAAAAGTGAGGTGTGAAGAAAACTGTAGGAAAAGGAGGAGGCTATGAGGTTGGGATTGGTAGGGAAGAAATTACAATCAACATGAGGAATGAATTTTTTTCCTGGGCAGCCCTCAGAATGAGAGAGCTCAACAATTTTGGGTTCAACAGTTCTCCAATTGCTCAAAATTTTTAAAAGGAACTAGAGATGCTTTTACTGGTCTTGCTGAGCCTATGTCACTACTTCCTCTTGTGCTCTACAGAGCTTTAGTTATACATATGAAAGAATACTTCAGCTTAAGTCTTGAGACTCAAGTACCATCTTCTGACATAGAAACCAGTAGTCCCAAGAGAGCATCCTCAGCACGAGAGGCATCCCTTATGGCCACCTACTAAAGGGCCAAGGGATGGGCTCCTTCTGGGACACCCAAGAATCATGAATGCCCATCAGTTGCCATTGACTCCATGTATAAAGTTCCAACCTGAACAAGTCTTATGCACAGGGTTGCCACTAGGCCTTTGAGTGAGATGGGCACATGCACTATCTCGCCATGTTGCATCTAGCTTGACAAAAGGGACTAACCAGGCTGGATTTCAGCAGGGGTCCCTGCTGGCAATGATATTCAGCACCCCTGTGCAAACTCTTTCATGTGGAAATTAGTGTCCTCGTCCATATCAAGCAAGGCTCAAACTGCCACCCATGAGCCAGCAACTCCTAATGCTACAGAGGAACAGAATCAAGTCACTGTACAGCAAGAGGATGCCAGGGTCATGTGATCCTGGTCCCACAGGAGAAGAAGCTCCAGGTGGAAGAAACAGTACTTAGTTTCTCTTCCTGAAGCCTTGTTTATTTTTGCAGTTCAAAAATTAAAACTTTTTTTTACTATTTCCTTAGTTTACAATACTATATACTCCTACTATATAGGAGACTAGAGTTACACCTTCATCAATGTGCTTATCACAACACACCCATCACCAGAGTTCTAGTGCTCATCACCATTGTCATATTTACTCTTTCAACCCTAGGCTCCATTCCCTGTGCCTCCTCTCCATTTCTGGTCACCAGTCTTGCAATCAGATTTCTGAGAGATTTTTGGTG
Source organism: Solenodon paradoxus (assembly GCA_004363575.1). Taxonomy (NCBI): domain Eukaryota; kingdom Metazoa; phylum Chordata; class Mammalia; order Eulipotyphla; family Solenodontidae; genus Solenodon; species Solenodon paradoxus. The sequence continues at coordinate 258,924 of RJWH01001252.1, read as the reverse complement.
TTTTGTTAGTTCAATCATTTTGTTTTTTGATATTCCCCCTATGAAGGAAACAATCAGGATGTATTTTTTTCTGACTTGTTTCACTTAGCATAATTGTCTCAAGTCTCATCCAGTTTGTCGTGAAAGACACCATTTCATCTTTTTAAATAGCTGAGTGGAATTCCATTGAATATAGATATCACACCTTTAAATCTCCTTTGAAAGTGAACTACTTTCTGCAAAACTAAACTTTGTTAAAAGTGGGGTTTCAGGGAGAAGTGTCGGGATTGGGAAGAACAACGAGTTTGCACGCTGGTCATCTCTTTCTTGACTGGGTGCTGTGTACAGGTGTATTTGGTTTATGAAGATTCACCAAGTGTTACAATGATGATTTGTGTGTTTTTGTGTATGTCTGTTATAGTTCAATATAAAAAGTGTTTTCTTTTAAGGACCTGAAGTTATGTTCTCTTTGAGAAAAGAGATTGTTCTTATTTTCAACTTTATCCCCTCCTTTGAACACAATGTTTGACTCATAATAAATACATAATAAACATTTGCTGAACAAAAATGAAAGAAGTGGGAATGACTTTTCTCTCCTATCTCTGCACCATCTATCTTCCTCGCTCAGGACTGGCTTCTGATCAGTGAGTCACTGTCCCTACAGTTTATAGACATCAGTTGGTGGCAATATCTCAGTGCTGCTTTGGCAAGGAAGCCAAAGGACTGGTGTCTGGCACTTTTCCTTTTTTTTAAAAGGAAAGGTGCAGGCAGGAAAGAAGGTGAGCAGGCAGGCAGAAAGGAAGGGAGAGACAGGAGGAAGGAGCATTTACTTATTTATTTCATTTAGTTCATCTTGGTTTTTCTTACTGGCCCTGGGTCACAAACCCTGGTTCTTGGGATGTATGTGGATGTGCCGGTCAGAGGCTGCAGATTCAACTGCTAAGCCACCAGGACATGCCTGACTTTTTGTGTTTTAAGTTCTCTTAAGCAGAGGATGGATTTTCAAACCTGGAAAAAATCACACTAATACATGTCAGTCATCTGGGACAGGAACTCCGTGATGGAGAGAAAACCAGAACTTCAGTACCCAGGCCCAGCATCCCTTGGGAAAGCCAAAGGTTGTGCCCAGGAGATTTTGTCTTACGCACAGTGGATAGAGAAGTCAGACTCCTGGGTAGTTCCAGCTGAGTTTGCTATCAGGTATTCTGTTGTCACCCTAGGATATTTCGTTAAATGTCCTGGTGTTAAAAAAAAAAAATCTTTTAAACAATCACGAACTTACAGAAAGTTTGTAACTACAGTATCAGACTTTTTTTTTTCTGAACCTTTTGAGGGTAAGTTGTTAACCTGATGCCCTTCATCCCAGAGTGCTTTAGCATGTATTGTGTACAAGGGTAGCACTGTACAGCCACCAGAAATCAGGGAATTTATGGGAAATTTAATTCAGGAAATTAACAAATACATCCCTGCCACCCAAACTTCCGTCTCTGCAATAGCTTCATCAGTTGCTCCAACAAAGCCCTTAACTGCAAAAAGATGTAGCTCAGAATCACGTCTGGCACATAGTTGTCACGTTTCTTCGATTTTCTTCAATCTGTAGCCATTCCTCAGTCTTTCTTTGATTTTCACACTTCAAAAGACTGTAAGCCAGTTATTTAGTAGACGATCCCTCAATTTGAGTTTTTCTGCTGTGTTCTCATGATTGGATTTTGGTTATTCGTTTCTGGCAGCCAAATCATAGATGTAAGGTTCCTCTCGTTGCATCCTATCAGATAGCACAAGATTTTAATTTGTCCCATGACCGGTAATGTTCATTTTGATTAATTAGGATGGTTCGTGCCTGGTTTCTCCACTGCAAAGTTACTTACAAGTAATTTTCTGTTGAGGGGGTGTGGAATAGTTTGAAGCTATGTAAATGTCTCATTCATCATTAAACTTTAAATTTATTCATTTATTAGTTAAATCTGTATGGACTCACGATTTCTTTCCTATTATTATTTTAGTGGTTTATAATTCATTGCTGTCGTTATTATTTCTTAGATGTTCAAATTTTATTGTCACTTAGTTTGATTAGTGGACCCTCTTCAAGTTGGCTTCCTTGTCCTTTAAACATGTCTTCATCCTTCTTTGAGAATTCCTCTTCATCCTTCTTTGTTTCCTGGCACACAATATTCCAGACTCATCTTGAATTTTCCCTGCTCCAGTTGAGGAATCAGCGATTTCTCCAAGGATCTCTCTCTCTCTCTCTCTCTCTCTCTCTCTCACACACACACACACACACACACACACACACACACACACACATACACATGCACAAAACAATCTTTATTTTTATAGCTAACTTTATAGATGGAAAACTGAAGAGTTCACATTGATACTTTTGGTTCTAGCTCAACACACGCATCAGGGTTCATATTTGTAGTTTCCTTCTCTGATAATGGGAGACGAATCTCTCATTACCCTTGATATATGTTTGTGTGATCTATCTCCTTGATTATAAATTGATCTCCCTTCTCCACCGTCATCTCTTCCTCTGTGAACTCACCCTTCACTAACTGCTGGGACTCCTGCACCCTCCATGGGTTGACTGTCCATGTGGCCTTTCCTCATCCTGCATGGGCTCTGAGATCCTTGCTGCCCATCTCACACTGGTTCCAACACCATGCCGGACTGTGCCTGCACGTGGACATGCTCCTCACTCCTTCTGGGCTCTGAATCCCCAGAGAAGCGGCTTCCATGTATGGACCTCTCCTCACCCCACCTGGAGTTTGACTCTGCTCTGGGCTCCAGTAGCTCCCTGCCACTGCCAGAATGGAAGTCTACCTTGGTCTGCCCCTACCTAATGCCTTTAGGACTGAATATTTCAGTAAAGAAAAAAAGAAAGAAACTAAGAGGATGAGGAAGGAGAACTTTCTTCTAAATTTGGATGTTCAAATGTTCAGCATAATTGTTTGGAGAACCTATTTCTTATAGTCTACCCATATCTTTCAACTTATAACCAAGAGATATATCCTTTCAGACCACTAAGCAGAAATATCCAATTCTTTTGATCAGTTTCTAGGATTGTATTTACTATGTATGTCTCATTACTAATTCAGGTAATCTTGGCTAATTCCTTTAGGTTGAGGAAGATTAAAGGTTTTGGTAACAATATCACTAAGACCAGAAGGTTGCTTTTAATTTGTAGCTCTCAATCAGGAGAATCACTGGAGGGCAGTGCTTCCTTTCTTTTACCAAAGGGATCCTGGTCACACCCAGAAAGTGCTGTATGAGAAAGGAGGTGGGATTCTGACTTATTTCTGTTAACCGCCATGGCTGGCCAGTGTCACTGTCTTCCGATCAGATTCACATCATTACCTTTACTTCCCAGTGTCCTTGACCTTTCTCTACTTCATAAGTAACCCTACCCATGAAGACACTCCCCAGGAGTTTGGGGTGAACTGTTGTCCCTCTTTTCTTATCTAAAATGCTTAATCCAGGGTCCTGAGACAAAACACCCCTTTCAATGCCGTTATCAGCATTTCTCTCGGGGTTTTTCATGTCCAAAGTTCTCTTGGAGGCTTGTCCTGGTAAACCAGAGGGTCCCACGGTTTTCTCTAATCCTCTCTCCATTTAAAATAGTTAGCAGCATGAATCCTGGTTTCAAAGGATTCAGAAATAATATAAGCAATCTGTTAATAAATAATAATATTCATGGAAAAGCACAGGTAGACTAATAAATTAACGGACGTGACCTGATTTGTGCTTATTAGATCCTTCTCCTTTAAGCTTAGACATAAATCAAATAGGATTCTTTTTAGCCATTTTTCTGGACTTCACTTAAGCATTGCTAGGCATTGTCTCCCCATACCTGCTATCCTCCAAAAAGATTAGGTCGAGTCCAGCCCTGGGCTTTTTGTATAGCATTTCCCCAGTTACAGTTGATTTGTTACACAATTGTTTATTTAATGACTATTTTTACTAGACTTTAGGCTCCATGAAGACAAGAATTTCATTAGGCTTATTTCCTACTTGCGATCCCAGTGCTTAGCACAACATTCCACACATTAAAACATTTATTGAATGGATAAATGAATATTTTCTGATCACCTATTATACTATGGAGCACACATTGTTAATCCCAACCAGAGCCAATTATACAGGTTGGAAGACAGGATTTGAGAAACTAAAGGTGTAATTTTTTTTAAGGGTGGACCTGAATTTAAACCCATTTAGAGGAAAAATAACTTGTCATGATTAGGATCGTGGATTTATAAGCCAATTGCCTATATGCAGGTTTGTAAGCTGTTATGAGAACTAAATGAGTTAATGAAGGCAAACACTTAGAACGTCGCTTGGTACAAAGTCAGCACTCGGGACACAGTAGGGATTCATTTCATTTCAGCCTCTCAGACTATCTTTTCTACTCCATTATTCATCAGCACTCGCATTAGCTAAAGCCCCGCCACCCCCCCCTTTAGCTAAAAGACTAATCATGATTAATACACCACTGTTGGACTATGATAAAAAAAAAAAAATATCCAAGTCTAGAGGCAGAATGAGAAGACAGAAGGAGCCTGGGTCCCTGAATCACTCTGTGGAGAAAAGGTGCCCATTCACCAGGAATATCTGCCCTGGATGTAGTAAAAACGAGAAAATAACTCACCTTGGATTTGTGCTCTAAATCTGTCAGTTATTACAGTTTCTAGTGATATCCTGACTAATATATCTTTTTTGAACAAACTATCAGTAAACTAGATGACTGTGGCTTTGCAGAATTTGTTATAATTTCTAGCTCTCTGTTTCTCTCTCTCTCTCTTACTATCTTTGCCCTGGATTCTTTCTTCGGCAAATCATACTTGAACATATTTAAATTTTAAAGGGAAATGGAGAAAGAATAAAAAAAGTCCTACTTACGCTTCTAAGTACAAGCAAGCCCTGTGCTGGAGTAGTAGGGACTTGAATGGATAGTAAAAAATGGAATTTTGTTCCAGTTTGTCGATTATTTCCTGTAAGTATGAAAATTCTGTGATGAGGAAAGTGGTGGTCAGGGAAGGATTTGGAATTCTCGGATCTCCATGAGTAATGTGATCCTAGTCGCTCAAATAAATCACCTGTAAGTTCTGCAGGAAGAGAATTTATTGCCTTTTTATTCAAAAGAGAACCTAATATAAAAGCTTGCTGCTTTTCATTTCAATGGACTTCCCCTATAAGAATTCTGTTTGAAAGAAAAGTGAGATGATCCTATTTGCTTGCTAAAAGCCCAGATTATGATCTTTGGGGTTTAAGAGTAATTGAAAGACTAATTAAGTGAAATGCAAGAACTTTATGCTTAGCATGTATTACATTTATAATTAGAGGAAAATGCTGTTTTTTGTTTTTTTTTTTTTAAACCAATAGCATTAACAATTAAAAAAAAAACAACCCAGCAATATTGGGGATATTTTTAGCAGGTTTTATGTCAGACACTGTAAAAACCAGTCTATTTTTTCCTTTTCCACTTGTCTCACTAATTTAGACCTTCACTTGAGACATGTCCTACAGAAGGCAAATGAAACCGCTTCTCCCTATTCTGGCTCATGTCTCTTCCTTGTGTTCACACAATATTTTCTGTACACATGTGTTCCACAGAAGGCTAACAGATGATCTGCTTTCCTTCTTAAACAATTCACTATTTTTTTTTGTTAACTACGTTATTATTTTGACTTTGTTTATTTATTTTTAAGTTTTATTGAAGGAACTTTGCATGATAACATTATGTAGATTTAAGGGGTGCACCATCATACATCGACATCTGGATATAACACATTAACTTCATCAACAGTTCAATTCTATCCATTACCATGTGATTGACCCCTTTTGCCAGATTTGCCAGCCCCTCACTTCCTTTTTGGTAACCACTAATTTGAGGATTCACTTCTGAGTGAAGGGACTTATCTTTATGCTTGGCATGTGGTAGGAACGCTGTCCATATCTGTTACATGATTAAATAAATGTGCAACAGTTTACGTCAGCAGCTAGGTCAGACACTGGAGCATGGGTCATACAGGTGCACTTCCAGCTCCACAGGAAATCATGGGCAAAGAAGCTTCTTCCCTTTAGGGGGGAACACAAGTTTTGGGGTGCTTTTTGAATAGTTTGTGGGAATTCCACTTTTGGTTCTTGTAAGGACTCTTTTCGTCCATCACTCCATATGCCTCATGGATCAAATTATCACATTTTTTTTTTCTGATACTTCAGTGTGTTCTTGGCTACAGAAGGCTGCAGTCCTGCTACAAACTGAACCTTGCAGCAACTTAAAAAGAGACCTCTGAGGGAAACCTGTCCTCCCGCATACCTCAGCTTAGACTCAGACATCTGAACATCAGACCCAGACACCACAATGAAATGAACAAGAAGGTGCTCCCAAGTGGGGATCAGGTACCTCAGATCCAAATGAACAATCAATGAGGATGCTAATGAGCTGTTTTACGCGGTTCTGGCAAACTCACCCAGCACCCATAATTTTCTCTGAAGGTATCATTAAAATCAAATGATTCCCTTATTTTGGGTATCCATTTGCGCTGTAATTATTTTGGTCTTTTGTAGTGACTTTTGTGGTTAAATTAGGCAATTCTTCTCCAGCCTACGTAGATAATGTAATGGCTTTTTAACCATTTATTTTCTACTGGCTAAACTGTTTCTATGATGGACTTATTGAACAACTGGCGACAGCCACACTGATGAACTGTAGGCTTTTGGTTGCTAAATTCAGTCAATGCACATCAAATCCCTTCCATTTTCCCTAGAACCCAGAAAAAATCTAATATTGATCAATGGACATATTTCCTGACATTCACTATAGAAATCAGAAAGAATAACACGTAGTTATAGCAGGTTTTTAAAAACTTGCATTTATTGATTTTTTGAGTATAAGTCATATTATTACAGATATTTCAGAAATATACAAAAATGCAACAGATACTATAAAAATACAATTTCACTATATAGTTTATAAACAATCTTGTATTTGATGGTATTTTCTTATGGTTATAAAATTTTGTTTCTCTGCTTTCTATCTCTATATCTATCCGCCTACTTACCTACCTATGCATCCAAAATTGAATTCATATATATAATTGTAACCATATTTTTTCATTTAATATGCATGACATTTTCCCACATTTTTCAATAGTTTTACTTAATATTCTTTGCCATTAAAACTTTTTTTAATGGTCATATAATATTTCATTATTCTCTAAGTACTTTCTGAGCTCCTATGGACAGTAGGGATTTACTATTATTTATTCAGTTATTTCCCTAAATAGCGAACATTTAGAGCCCTTAAAACATAAGTCACATTATGATTCTCTGCTCCAAATCCTTGAAGGGCTCCCACTTTGCTAAGCTAATCCTTGGGCTGGACTTTGAAACCTTTTCACAGCTGCCTGCAACCCACGCACTCTGGCTTCATCACTGACTCCTGCTCAGACCACAGCACTGAACTCCCTGTTTCTCTGCTAGACAGGCTCTTGATCCTGGTTTGTTATACCAGCTGTATCCTCTGTCTGGAAAGCCACAAGACCCCCTAGACAGACAGCTCTTCTTTGAATGTTTACTCAAGTATTATCTTCTCGATGAAGTGAACACCTTCTCCCCATCTTGCTACCAATTGCTCCTGCTCTCCCGTATCTTTTTCCACTTTTTCTTTTTCACAGCATTTATTATTTTCTGATGTGCTCTTTAAATTTTGTTATTTACCAAATTTATTTGCCTATCCTTCCCACTAAAATGTCAGTTGCAAAGGAATAGCGATTTTTGTCAATTTTGCACACCAGAGTGTGGCAGGTGCCCCAGAACATTACTTGGCACATAATAAATAGATGCTCAGAAATATTTGTTCAATGAATGAATAAATGTTTTGCATTTATGACTGCTGTGAACAATGCCGCATTGATTCTAACGCTTTGAACTCTTGTAACATTTCTTATAATTTGAGTCAAGGGAACAAATGTTAAGGTCTCCTGATTTTTATTGTTAAATAGCTTTTAGGAAAAGTTCTGATTTATACTTTTAGCAGCAGAATATAACTGTGTCCATTTAATTACATTTATACATGTATTATTAAAAAAATGTCTTGGCCAATCTAATTAATAAAAAATGCTACTCATTTGTGATAAAATACTTATAATAAAAGTTTTTGTAACTATTTGATTACTAGTAAATTTGAAGATTTTAAAAAGATTGATTATGCATTGATATGCCTTCCTTGAGGGATCACCTGATCTCATTCTTTACTGATTTTTCTGCTGAGTCTGAGGACTTATTTTTACTTTTAAGCAATAATTTGTGCATATGAGAGAGATCATACTTAGAGAAATAAAATAAGCATTCTTGAGGCCATTCTTGAGAAATAGGACATCACAGATTCTTTTAAAACTCCAGTTAGTATCCCTCTATTCCATTCTTCAGCATCTTTATAAAGAAGCCATTGTTTCTTTTATGTGTCCCCAAATGGCACATTGTTTAATTTTTTTCTCTTTTGAAAATGGAGTCATACTGCGTTTAGTCTTCTGCATTTCAACATTGTATTCCTAAAATTCACCAATGTTTGACTTCTATGGGTGTAGTTCCTTTGCTTTCACTACTGTATAATATTATCTTTTGTGCATATGCCACCATTTATGTATTCAGTGTGCTCTCTTTGGCATCATAAGCAACATTCCTCCAAAGATTCTTGTTCATGATTCTTGAGGCATTAGATGCAATTTTTTCTAGAGTATGTACCTACGAGTAGAATTGCTGGATGACAAAAGATGTGTTTATTTAAGTTTTCAAGATAGCTTTTTCAACTTGATTGTATCAGTTATAGTCCCATCAGCAGGAGATGGGTGTTCTCATTGTTTTACATTTTTTCCAATGTTTGGTTCTGTGCTCAAGTGATTTAAAAATGGTGATCTAAATTTGCACTTACCTGATTGCTAACTAATAAGGTTGAATGTCCTGTCAAATGATTTTTGTCTATTTCTCTTTCCTCTTCTTTTTCTTTATATTTAAAGAGTAAAGACCACCATTCCTATAATCATTTTATTGGGTACTACTTTCTGTGTGCCAATACCTGTACATGACACGTTATCTCCTCGTCAACCTTATGAAGTAGTTACCATCATATTTTGGGACCTTGGAGGGCTATTATCAGAGCATATGTTACAAACTTTCCCCAGATGCTGGCCTTCACATCTGATAACATGTGACTTGGGACCCAAGACTCAACCTACAATCCTAGATAGCAATTGGATAGTAGGTATCAATTGGATAGTAGGTATCTAATTTCTAAGGTATATTCTAAGGACTTTCAGAGATTTAAAAAATAGTTGTATACAAGAAAAATTTCTATAGTTTCTCTCCAAGACCATTATCTCTTACCTTAATGATTTCTGCTTCCATCTAGAGAGACATAAGAAATCACTCACATGTGAAAGGGGCCTTCTGGGACAAAGCACAAACCTTCTCTCGGAGGGACTGTCTCCTCAAAGGACCCAAAAGTATTTGTTCAATGAATAATTTTTTTTCTGTTGGATTTCATAATCCAAGAGAAATTGGCTCATGATAATAAGAGACTGGGATTTTAGAAAAAAGGAATGTTGTTCTTTTGACTGAATTAATCTAAGAGCATCTATTTGGAGTTTGCTTTTCACAAGACCATAAGACATACAGAGATGTATGAAAGAGTAAGAGGATATCATATATTTCTTCTCTTTGTTTCCTATTAAGTTGGAAGTTTTAGACTTTTGAAAATGGGATTCCTGTTTACTTATTACAAGTAAATTTTTTTTTGTGTATGTGTGGTTTTATATATATATATATATAATGATATATAGTGGTATATATAGTGATATATAGTGGTTAAGCTGAGGTTACATTAGAGATGCTTGTTTATTCCTAAATACATGGAAAGTAATCACTGTATAAAATGCTTTTAATAATGCTAGTAGTATATCAGAGTTAAACACCCAAACTATAGCTTCTGTCAAATTCCCTGAGAGAAAACCCATAGGAAATATTGTGGGATCATCCAAAGTGACATAGAAGGATGCTGTCATTCTGTTTTGGAAAACTCAAGCTAGGCCACTGAAAACTGAGCAAATCTCATCCCCTAGAGCCCTCTTCATCAGGTGGGGGAGGAGGCCTCAGCAAGTGCTAAGTATGTGGGAGAGGAGAGGGGTGACATGTTTGCTGTCACTCACCTTTGGACCAAGCTAAAGTCAGGAAGCCAGATGGACCACAGGATCCTTGGGTCTCCAGACATCAGATGAATGGGTTCTTACACCTAATTCCAAGGTAACTGTGTGTGGAGGCTTCCCTACATCAACCAGAGGTTCTCAGACATCAGTAGGGTGTCAGAGAATTCAACTAAATTCCCATGTTACCTACCCAGACATAGCATCAAATTAAGAGCATAAGACCCACAGATTAAGGGCTCAGTCTCTCAAGACCATCCTTCACTTCAGATGCCAGTTGCAAATCCACCTGACTCTGACCAACTGGCTATAAATCAGAGCTTTCTATGACACCCTCCTCAGATTCAATTAATTTTCTACAAGAGCTCACAGAACTCACGAAACTCATTTACTAATTAGATCACTGACTTAATAAAAAGAAGATTATTCCGGGACAGTAGTTGGTAGAGATGCATAGGACAAGGTATGAGGAAAGGACACAAAACTTCCATACCCTCTCCAGATTTGCCACTCTTCCCAAATCTCCATATGTTTACCAGTCTGGAAGCTTACCCAACTGTTTTCTGGAGTTTTTATTACACAGGAATTGTAAGGGGGACTGAAAACAAACATTTCTACCTTGTGTTTGTCTTGAGCTCTAGGTCAAAGAAAATCACCATGCCAAAAATAGGACATCAGCAGCAACAACCCCAGACTGCTGGAACCCGCGCCCCAGGTGTGAGATCTCACATGTTTGGGAAGGCCAATACAAAGCTGTCTGAAAAGATCGGAAGTCCTATTTTCCAGAGGATGCAAGATCCTCCAAGATGTCTGGGGAGCCTCTCAACAATGAAAGCTATGTGGGAAACTGTAATCCTGTCTCCTAGAACCCCAGATCTTCAAGTCTCTGGAAAACAAGCTCTTATCCTCCAAGTACATGAGAAACTGGGAACTTCTTGCATCCCATCCACCTCCCACTCTCACCCAGTTTATCTAAACCCAGTCCCTGAATATGCAATGTCAACCCACCTTCAACTGTTTGATCCCTCTTCTTCCTGCGAGAGTGAAATACATCTATCACTTGCTCACCAAACTTGTGAATTCTTTCACACCTACACTCTGGCCATCTCCACCTTAAATCCACTTTACAAACATGGTTGGTTAAATCATTGGTTCTTGGTTGTAATTGATTAAACCTGCAGGTTTTCTCTCCTCCCCAGAGGTCAAGGAGTAGAACCGAAAGTTGCAATCCTTTAATTACAAGGTTGAATCTCTCAGAAACCAGCCTGCATCCTTAAGTGCTTCCAAAAGTCGATTAACATAACAAAAGATACCATTATATTTCGCAATACTCCTTAAGTTAACCCAAAGGATCTTTCTTATAGATGACAGTCTCACACAGGGCAAACAGGAAGTCAAGAAAGGGATGGAGGAAAAGATGACATTGTGGCCCACAGAAGTCATGCCTAATACCATTCACACCTGGGTGGATCCTCTCCCCAGTTGTGCTTGTCCTCCAGCCCAAGATAATGCTTTATCTGATGATTTTCTTTATAAGTTGAATTCAAAATATAATACAATTTTATCTCTAACCAATACACACACACACACACACACTCACTCACTCCATGCTTAAAGCCTATCTTCATTTAACTTTTTCATGACATATTATCCCATTAGTACATGTGGCTTTGTGCTATTACTCAATTAAACAAAATAACTTTAATAAATATAATTTACATACAATGAAAATCACCCATTTTAAGTGTATAAAGTTCAATGTCTGGTAGCAACTTCACTGAATTATGCAACCATTAAACAGTTTAAAACAGTTCATTACCCTATTAAGATCCCTCAAACCCACTGGCAGTCAATCCTTGCCCCCAATCCACAGGCCTAGACTAATATGTTTTTGTCTCTATATAGTTCCTTTTCTGGATATTTCATATAAATGGACTCTTACAGTGTGATCTTTTATGATGATTTCTTTCATTTAGCAAGAAGTTCATCCATCTTGTGGCATGTGTCAATATTTCATTCTTTTTTATTGCTGAATAATATTCTGTTGTTTGGATATACCATGTTATACTTATCAACTCACTAGCTGATGAACATTTGGACTATTTCCAGTTTAGGGCTATTATGAATAATGTTGCTATAAATATTCATATGAAAGTTTTTGTGTGAACATATATTTCAATTTCACTTGGGTAGATAGATAGGAATAGAATTGCTCTACCATAAGTCTGTGTTTAAATTTTTAAGAAATTTCCAAACTGTTTTCCTAAGTGGTTGTACCATTTTATATCCCTTCTGATTGACTTCCTCATGAGTTCTGTCTCCCTCTATAGGATGTAGGCTTCTCGCAGCAGCAATCCTGCCTTGTATCCTAGCATAACCCTAACTCTCAGCATAGAATGGTGTTGTGGGCATTAATGATTGCTGCAGTGGGCTGAATGCTGGCTCCAAAGGTACCCATGTAATAATTTTTGGACCCTGTGAATGTTACCTTATTTGTCAAAAGGTGTGATAAAGTTAAGTATCTTGAGAGGAAGACCTCATCTTGGAATGTCTAGGTAGGTCTTAAATTACATCACAAATAACTTAAGAGGATGGAGGCAGAGGGAGATTGTACACAGAAAGAAGAGAAGTTCATGTGAACACAATGTTGAGAGAGAAGTGACCACAAGCTAAGTAAAGCTGACAACTACCAGAAGCTGGAAGAGACAAAGAACACATTTATTTTTAGAATTTCCAGAGGATTATTACTCTGACAACACCTAACTTCAGCTCAGAGAAACTGATTTTGAACTTTGACCCTCCAGAATGGTGAAAATAAATTTCTATGTGTTAGGCCACCATGTTTGTGGACTTGGTGACAGCAGCCACAGGACATGAACACCGTGTTTTGATGTTGTTGTTTTTTAAGGAATAGCATAAGAGTACACAGCTGAAAAGCAGCATATATGGAGGTCATACACATTGTCCTAGATCTAGGAGACAGAGTAGTTTCTAGTTTTTTTGGAGTAAGCCTTTATTATAAATGAAACACATTTATTCACTCATTCATTCATTGTCAGCAATCGAAGATGTAGTTGTCCTATCTGATTGCCCTTACGATATTGAACACATATGTTTGGTTTTTGTCCCTAATCTGGAAAGAAATTACACATCTTCAATAGCTTGATATACTTCAGAAGTTGTGTTCAAACCAACATTACTACCATAATGGTGAGGAGTTCGAGACTCTGCAACAAATTGCTTACATTTAAGTACTGGCCCTTCCATTAGCTGTATGGCTTTGGGCATATCACTGAACTTTTTTGTGCATCAAATCTCTTCTCTACATAATGGGAGTTATAATTGTACATACTTCATAAGATTTTTGTAAGGTTTAATGATAAAGGGTTAACAACCTGCTTTCTTGTTTTGTTGCATTTGCCAGTTTCCATGGAGTGAATCCTCTCTCCACTGACAATTTTAAGCATCAAAGTACCATCATTGAATATAGAGTGGTAAAGATATACAGGATATAGTATTTCTCTATAGAAATATAATAGATATAAATAATCTCAAGAATGTAGAATATAATAATCAGGAAGAGATTAATTTTTAAATATTAGTTACTCTTGTTTTTTAGAATTTATTTAATTATATATAATGCAATTTTTAATAATGGCTGGGTTTAACACTGGTTCATAAATTTCTTAAAAATTTAACAGTTGACTAATGAGCTGTTATAAACTGATTCCAGCTCATCTTAATTACTGTATATAAAGAAAATTGGACAAAGTCAGGCATACAGCAAATGTTATATGAGTATTAACTAATTATGACTGCTACTACTATCATTTTAACCAGTGTGCTCTATAAAGAATGAAATTAAATATTTTCCTTGTTATTATGGCAAAGCCCTGTCAGTGAGCTAAGATTTTGTCTTATTTCCAGAGTGGTTGATTAATGTTATAAGAGATGGAAATTTAAGGGCATGACACCCAAGAATAGCATTGAATTTGTAGTGAAATGAAGAGAATGGTAAATTTTCCCTCTCTTTATCAGAGTCCTTGATGCATTCAGACAAATTTGGTCTTGAGAGTCCACTGTTAAGCATAAAGAAAGAACACAGAGAGGGTTCTGTGGGTGATTTCTAACTTAAAATGAACATTTGGGGAGCTTGGGTAAGAACCCCAACTAGTGAATGACAGAATTGAAGCTGGGTACCTGTATGATGTCCCCTGTTATTCTATGCTCCTACTAGTCTTTAGACAGAGACCTTTGGTTCTCAGCCCCTCAGTTCCATCTCCGATTTAAAGGTGAGTTATATTTAAGAGGCAATGCAAAGGTCAAGAATTGGTGAATCACCATCAGCACTGGCCAAAGGCAGCTAACTTACAGAAGTACTTTTGCCAAATAATCCACATGGGCTCCCTATGTGGTGGATGTTGCTTCAGTACCTAGAAAATAAATTCATTATAAAGATCCATCTGTTCTTTTGCTGATGAAACAAATTATAAGTTTATATCTAAAGTTTAAAAGCACTAATAGTAAAGTGTTTTCTAATGCTCCTATAAATGAGTCAAGCTAGAATAAAACAGATCATATTATTCAGGAATACACAGGGGAACATAAATAAATTATCCCAAACTAACGAATTTACAATTCAAACCACAAGTTCTTTGTATTGTAAGTTACAAGTTTCATTAAAAAAAAAATTAACTTCAAATAGGAAGAATGACACTGAAAATTCTGAAGGAAAAAAAAAAGTGAAGACCTGTTTTCAGAGACTTCAGACTGTTCTGTGGCTGAGCCACCCCTATTCCCTGCAAAATTTATTGTATGGAATTTTATTCCTGGAAAATGCTTTAAGGGACAAAGTTTTCTTTGATCAATTAAGTTTAGGGAATGCTGCTTATTAGTCCCCTCTTGGAGATGTCTGACTCACAATAATGTAGTAAAGATTCTGAGCAGTTCTGCTGTAAAAACAACTCCCTAATTTAGTGTAACTTCCCATCCTTTAGACTTATGTGACCCCAGAATCCTGTTTTCCTGTAACTCCTATTAACACCCTGAACAACTCCTGTTCTCCAAGACATAATTTTGAAATCCTCACATTTGGATTTCTATGACTTCTAAATGGTTTTGTGATCTTCAGTAAACCCTAGGCCTACCTCAGTTTCTCCTCTGAATTTGTAATATCCTCCCAGAAATGCCGCAAACCAAAATACATGCCGAAAGCTTCTCTGAAAGGTTTAGGATGCTGTTTCTTTGTTGGGCTAATGTTTACAACCAGAAAGCTAGGTACTGGTTCTGTTACTGCATTCTGATAGAAGGCTCCATAATGCCCCGCCTCCGGAACCCCACGGATGTCAATTTCAGGTTGGTTTGCATGTGAAATTATTGGTGGTCATCTGGCAAAAGGGAAGAAGCTACAACTCACTTCTATTTCCACCTGCTGGTCTATTTCAAAGGTCTTTTATTTTGTTCTTCTAAAGGTACAACTGCTGTAGTCATTTCCTTTAGTGTGTTTTCAGTCACAGAGAGATAAGTTGTCATGGCATAACCTGTGTTCACATCATAATTTCAAGTGTGGCTTAAATGTGGAGCCAGGATGGCTGAAGCCTTAAGGCTCACCTCAGCTTGTTACTCTGCAGCTGCCTTCTCAGTCTGGTTTTGGTTTAGAAACAAGGTAGTACGTAATCCAAATAAACAAGCCTGGGCAGAATATCCAAATGACTGAGAAGCAAAGCAGTTTTAAAACTCTAGTAGGATAACTGGAATTTAACTCTTGTGGCACAAGGCAAGGATTCATTATGCAATAAGATGCCCAGTGGACTAGATGCCCCTGGCTGGCTGGCTTCTGTAGAGGCTGCATTTGCTGGTTCCCAAAGTATATTATATTTCAGGTTCAAATGCGAACACTGAGCAGATATTCATTTGTACAAAGTAGGAAAAGAATTGTAGATTTGCTTTTGATTTTGGGTGTTTCCTTGAAGTGAGGCAAGACTAATTTGGGCTTTGGGGACATTTATCTTTGGAGTTTCTGGAAAGTGTCTTTGAATCAGACTTCTATGGGTGGAGATGAACTTAATTTCTATCACAAGCCTTAAGATCTCAAAGCCAGCCAGGTTTCTGCCTTTCTGTCTTCTAATAAAGAACAGCAGTTAGAAGTTGGAAAAATTCAAGATGATCTTTTTTGGTTAAAATGGATTGTTCACAGAATTTTGAAAATATCTCTCCCTTGTGAGCTATAAACTCAGACCTACAAATTCTTTCTTTCTTTAGTAGGAATTGAGGTTCAAAGAACTTGACTGGATGGAAGCACAAGAGAATAATTTTTTGCCTGCTTATTTTGCCCTCTACTTCCTTTCTTATTTTTGTGTTTATAAAAATTTTAGTACATGGACGCTGACTTAACTGGTTTGATGGCTAATGATTCTTCCATTCTCAAGGCTTAGGTTCTGAGGTTAACAGAGGAAAAAAGCAAGAAAAGAGGCCATTTGCTCAGTGCCTCGGGAGAGATGAATGTTTGCATTGTACCTAAACTTGCTGTACAAAAGACCTGAGAACCTGCTCCTGGACAGAGCCAGCTTCATGGATAGGTGAACAGTGCAGTTGTCCCAGGTGCTGCTTTAAGAAGGACCCTGGACTTTATTCAAGTCCCCTGTCGCCATCTTGCAACTCTTAATTTTTGAACAAAGAGCTCCACATTTCAAATTGTTCTGGGTCTCTCAGATGACAGAGCTGGTCATTCTCCTGGATTATATGTATACCCAAGGCTCTCTGTACTTTTCTCACTCTTCCTTCTCCCTTTGGCCCCAGATCTAGCCCCAGGAATATGCTCAAGACTGAACCATCTAGGGTCATGGTCATTAGAGGGGTGTGTCACCCTGCCATGAGCCAACTTTCAACGATCTGCCTGTGGATTTTATGACTTGTGTGTCATTGCCGAGTAGCTTTTCTTGTCTGGACTTTCAAGAAATGACAGGTAATTTTAATGTTTATGTAAAGCTGGGCATGATTAGCAAGGGAACAATATCACCAAGAAAAATAAAACCCTTGCAATGGCAAAGCCTGTAAAAATTATTTTCATTTTTGATTTTTGCACTCTTATTGACAAAAAAAAACAATAAACTGGTACAAAATCAATTTGCATTTGGAGTTTGCATTCAGATTTAAAAAAATCTCCCTGAACACCTGAGTACTTTGTTTTATGATGTCAGTTTCCTGTATATGGTTTCTATTTTTTTATGTGGAGCCATATGGAGGACATTTATGCAGTATGCTTATTAAACTTTTATATTTGCACCACTTGCATAAACTGCCTAAAAATTATGATGACAAAACTCCTGTCTTTGGATAGATGTTTTTCTTCCCCCTTCTCTTTCCTTTCCTTTTTGATTGCCTCAGGAAATTCTTTTGAAATGGTAGTTCCTCATTTACTCAATTTAAAAATTGCTTGCTCATCTCATGTATTCCCTACCTTTCTGATATTTTGTAGAAATACTTTGATGAAACTGCACTTAATAGTACTGATTTGCACCCTCTTGAAGTATATGGAAAGGTCCTATTTGTTACTCTGTATTACTGAGGGTATTGTGCTTTACTTGCCATTCTGACCTCTGACCTTGTTTTGATAGCCTCCAGGAGACTGCTCAGTTCTCTCTTTAGAACTGGTCTAAGGACTGTCTTCTAAGGCCTGTTCAAGCATATCACGCTAAAATTGTGTCATCTGGCTGAGTGGATACGGAATGACATGGGAAAAAAGTGTCATCACAACTCCTTTTAGGTGGATTCCTTGAAGGGAATACTTTGAGAAGCCTCTTGGGGAGGTGTTAATGATTTCAAGGAGCATGTTCAAGTAATAATGTACTTGATATACTTCCCCTGAGTACTGGAGAGCTTGTTTGCTGGGTGATGCATAGATCTTTAGGGTCTGAGACGATTTGCCTAGGCTAACGGATGAGTTCAACCCTTTCAGCAACTTTATTTTTTTTTTAATTTCTCATTCATGTAGTTCCTCTGTAAATAAACATGGAAGAGATATTTTAAACACTTTGCCTGAATGGATGTCGAAGCTTTCCCACAGACTTGCATGTCTTGATCCAACCCAAATGCAAGCTTCTTGAATAGTTTAATTTCTCCTGAGCAACTCGTTTGTGTTTATGGTCTTCGGGGACTCATTCGTCCCCTCAGATTCTTCTGTGAGGTGACTGGAGCACAGCACAGAGCTACACATACTGTCCACCCCGCACCATGTGTGGGCGTCCCTGTGTGCCTTTTGCCCTCACCTCGCTCCTGGGCTCATTTTATTGTCTAACACTGGTTTCTGTTTGCCTCATTTTCCTACTTCTTTTATCTTGCCAATTAACATGTATCTTCTTCCCGCCTTAATTCCTTACTGCTTTAACTTTCAAAAGCTTGTTTAGAGGTACTGCATAAAAATGTCCTCTTCTTCCTGTCATCTGATAACTTTGTAAGAGTGAAGAATAATTATTCCATACTATTGGCCTTTGTTTGAAGAACTGGCTCCCATTGCTGTGCTTATCTATAAGTTAACAAGTAACCAAAGGCTGTTTTTTGGATGAAGATGCATAGTACTTGTTTACTACCAAATGGTAAAGGCCATGCTGTTAAATAAGCTGATACATGGGAGCAGCAAAGGATGTCAACTGTACATGGAGTCTAAAAACAGCAAAATACAATTGAACAATACTGCACCTCACAAAATAGTATGTATACGTTCATTAAAATTAATTCAATATGTAATTAGTATTATTCATTTATAATGACTAATAATGAACAAATTATTGGCCTAACTTGCTAATTGTATTTATAAGTGGCTATCAGTCATAGCCACCAAGATGTCCCCAAGGCGCTTTAAACTCAACGTCTTCAAAACTCAACTCAGCACCTCTGGAAACCCTCACTCCTGCACACACATGCTCTTCCCTAGCCATTAACTATTTCGACTAAGTCATTAGTTTTCTTAGTCATCACGACCTTAATTCTTGTCTTTTCTTAAGGCCTATATTCAATAGGTCATCTGGTCCTCTGTTTCTGTTTGATACCTGACAAACTCTGACATCGCACCATTGTAGGTCTTATTTTCTCTCTTTTTTACCTGACATCTATATGGGATGTCAGGGTATAATAAAACATCTTTTGGGTAAGTGAAGAAAATATTAGAGCTTCTATTTATATTTGTATCTCTTCCTTTGAACATTTCTGGCTTTTATGAATGCATGTATTGGTAGCTATATATGTAAATAAATAAGTCATATTTAGGAATATGTGGTCAAAATTTCTGATCGAGTATGTAATCAAAATGGTTTGGAGGTTACTGACCTAGACATCGCAGTTTGTCACCCTGCCATTAGTCTAACTTTCCCATTATTTTATTATTCACCTGTGAGTGAAAACAAGTAAAGCGCTTCGAATAAACCAAATACTATGTAAGTGTTAGCTATGAATACTTTCTCCTAAGCCCATGATCTTAGATCATCATTATCATGCATCTGGATTTTTTCCTTAAAAGTCTGACATGTAAGTGAGTTCTTGCATTAGGATCCAGGGTTAGCTTTTTGGTGCTGGCTGACTCTGCTGAGTGCGAGTGATCCTGGCTGACATGCTGGGCTCGATTCGAGAGACAGGTTGCCTTAAGAAGAGGCATTCTTTCTGCCTCTGGCCTGTCCTGTCATCAACCTTTAATGCACATCTCTTCCTTAACTCACAGATAGGACTAGTCCACATCCCAGCATAAGAAAACTTGTAGACTTTAGATTACCTCTACAAGAATGATACTAAAATATGTTGGAAAGAGGCAACCTATAATTTGTGGAGTTTCGTGTTCTGACTGTATTTGATAAGAAGAAGGGAGGAAGAAGCACAGAGTATTAAGGTTTCAGGGTCAGAGGACAGGGGTTCCAACCCCATGCTTATCATGTGTGATCTGGAGAAAATGGCTTTGTATCTCCATACTTTCCTTTTCTTACATATCAAGGGCATAATGATACCTGCCTTATAGGATTGTGAGAACACATATCATGTTCTGGGGACCAATAGGTTTTTCATTTCATTTGTGACATTCTGACACCTTTGGAAAGACTTCCACTAATAGGATAGTTAGCATATTCTAATTAGAGAAGCCTGGTTAAAAGAAATGGCAACTAAGCTGGGAGCTGACAGAGGTAGGCGTGTTGTAAGCCATGACAGCAGAGTGTAGTGTGGCATGGTGGGAGGACAAACAGAACCGACAAGGAGAGATGAGACTCGGGGTAGCTTAACCAAGGTCAGAGAATGGAATATCTGACATGTTTTATGATATTGCAAAGTTTTAATTATCCTGAATTGCAACTAACTTTATTTTCATAAAGACCACTCCACACATCATTCAGAAAACTAAAGCAGCACCTTTATTTTATACATACAGTATAAAATGTTTATTTATGTAAGAGCTGTGTTTTGTTTACAATATATTATATTGCTTCAAGCCAATGCAAAAAGTTCATACATTATATTCCCTATTTTATTGTGTTTACAATATATTATATTGTTTAAACGTCACTACCACAGTGTTCTTTCTTTTTATTAATTTTTTTAATACTGAATTCTCTGGAATCATGATGAGGTCAAAATACATTGTATAGAGATTTTTAAAATAAGGGCAATTAAAAAAACGTGGCAAATGCCTACATGGCAATAAAATTTGAAACGCTGTAACTTCAGCATTAACTGCTTCATTCAAATCCCTGTGATTTATGCATTTTTATTCTATTTATGTTCTTCAGTGTTCCCTAAACTCCTTCACACCATGAATGCATTGTAACTTTGGAAATTATTTGCCAACTACACACTGCAAAGACAACATTTTAACCTGACCAGCTGACATAGTATAAAATCTGTCCCCAAGCACTGAAACAAGAAAATCTATACCATCATGCTACAGACGTACTTAGAAAACTTAAAAGGAAGAGTAAATATTAACTCAGTGATTTATAATGAAGCTAATAAAATTCAGGCCAGTATTCTTAACTGTAATGAACATTATTTGAACATTCAACACATGAAAGGTTAACAAAGGCTATGAACTTGGTGTAACTTAAAACGTTTCAGACGTCGAAGGTCACAAGATGTAATTGGATTCAGGTGGATCCTGCCGTTCAGAAGACGACTTCTTAAGCGAAGGCGTGTGCTGCTGGTGCCGGGTGCTGGTTGGCCTTAGGGTATACATGAGGTTGGATCTATATCCTGCAAAATCATTCACAGCTTAAAAGAAAAGAAACTACAAAAACCAGGCTCTTCAATTCATTATTAACCATTCACATGAAATCCATTTTTCCTTTTTAACCCAGAGTGAAAGACCACAGCCACCACAGAAAGCTACCTGAGTGAATGTTTCAGGTTCGCCAACTCTGTTCAGAGAAATCCATTTCACTCCATCAAATCTGGCTTCCATTGAATCTCTGACTCACTATATATTTTAGCCACTTGGAAACTCTTGATGCAATATTTGGATGAATGTGATTGAATGGAAGGAAATTTTCCATGCAAGCGCTGGTAAGGATCTAGCACCAAGGTCTCAAATGCCTCTGCAGAAGGTTTGATCATTGATCCATTTCACTGCATTGCAAAACCAGCCTCGATTATATGGATCCAGTTCAATGTCACAACCCCCACTATTCATATAGACCACGTGATCTGGTGTGGCTATGGCACTTACTCAAATGGGAATTTTTCAGGAATTCAGGGATTTTATTATACCTATTAGAGAAAGGGTTGTGATTTGAAATGACTCCTTATCAATGGAGGTTTGTGAGTTCTGGTCAAGATGGGCATCAATGCATTTCCAGCTCAGGGTCAGTGAAGTGTTAACATTGAATTACACAACTTGAAATCTCCCTTCTTCCTCCGAGTGTTCTTTTGAAGATGCTCAGGGCATTGACTCATTGCTACTGATTTCCTAAAACTGATCCAAGACAGCAATCACATTATTTAAAAAAAAAATCTGTCTCCATCTTCCTGCACATTAGAGTCAAGTTCGGCATTTCATTTGTTCCTTGTGGTTTTTAACTACAGACATGCCACTCAATAACTACTGAGAACAGAATACTTTGTTCCTGAATGTGTTTCTTTGAATTGTCAGTATGTAGGCTAGTAGCTCATGGAATGGTCAAAACATGAGCCAACAATGTGCTGGAATAAATCCCCACCCTGCTGCTTGCCTTGCCACCCATGAAGCGCAAACCTCCCTGCTGGCGAGGGTGAGCCTGAGCAGGGAAGTCTGTGTCCTCCTCCCCACCAGGCTGTCTGGGTGCTCAGGACCTCCCAATGTGTCACCCCAGTGGGAACCCACTCTGTGCTGCAGGGCTTTCTGTCATCTTCCTCTAGTCAAAATAAACCCCATTCTTTCAGCTTGATTCTCTTAGCTAATGTACAAAATGGCTGGGTGGCCTCTCCTGAAAACACATTTGCATTTTAATGAAGCACCAGAGCATCTTCTGGAAAGGCCCTGCCTTCATCTGAAAGAGGAACATTGATGATGAAAAGCTTTCAGCAGCACGGTCTACATGTGGGGGTGCCATGTGGGAGCTGCCAGATCTGTCAGAGTTGCTCAACTATACGACATGAGGGTCTTTAACTTGCCTCTTGGGAAGAAGGACCAGGTGTATCAGTTCCCATGTGCTTCCCTGGGATGTATAGTCTGACCTTGGGTCATCCCTAGACCCCCAGGACTTTTGGAAAGTATTTTTATTTAAAAAAAAAAATCTATTAAGGTAGCTTTGATGTACAAAACAATATAAACCCCTATGTGCAGGTTCGTCATTCCTTAAAGATACACCAACACGCACTGCCCACTACCATATTACCAAAAGTTCTTCACCACTGTCCTTTTGACCCTCTCCCACTTGCCCCCATGCCCACCTATTTCCTATTGGTAATCTCAGTTCTACTCTTCATGTTCAAGGGTTGGTTTTTGTTTATTCTGTTCCTTTGCTTTGTTTCTTTTTACTCTACATATGCATGAAACCATCTGGTATTTGTCTTTTTCTTCTGACTAATTTCACTTAGCATAATTCATTTTAGTTCTAGCCATGTTGTTGCAAATGGCAAGATTTCATTTTTGAAGGGATATGTAGTAACCCATTATACATACATACATACACAGGTATATACTTGTATATGTATGTATATATATTCCACATTCATTTGATGATGGGTACATCATTAGTTTCAAATTCTTGGCTATTATAAATAATGCTGCAATAAACATGGGGTCACAATATCTCTGAAAATTAGGGTTTTTGTATCCTTTGGGTAAATATACAGAAGTGGGATGACAGGGGCATAGGATTCCATCCTCAATTTTTTGAGGAATCTCATACTGCTTTCCATACAGGTTGTACCATTATGTATGCCCACCAACATGTAGAGCGCTCCCCTTTCCCTGCAACCTTGCCAAAACTTACTGTTTCTATACTTTTGAATAATAGCCAATCTGACAGGTATAAAGTGGTATTTCATTTTTGATTTGTTTTCCCTAATAATAAGTGAAGAAGAATCATTTCATATGCCTGTTGGCTCTCTGTATGTTTTCTTTGGAGAAATATCCATCTAGTTCTGCTGCCCATTTTTTGACTGGGTTGTTTGTTTTTCCTGTTATTGAGTTTTATAAGTTATTTATATTTTGGATATTAAGCCCTTGTCACATATGTGGAATGCAAATATCTTTCCCCAGTTGGTAGGCTGTCTTTTTGTTTTAATGATGATTTCCTGCACTGTGTAGAAGTTTTATGGTTTTAGACAGTCCCAACTGTTTGTTTGTTCTTTTCCATGCTGCTGGAGTTGAGTCCCCAGATACCTCTCTAAGGTTAGTGTCATATAAAGAATTGTGTACGTTAACTTGTAAGTATTTTATGGTTTCCAGTCTTATGTACAAGTCTCTAATTTATTTTGAATTGGTTTGTGTATGGTATTATAGAGTGGTCTAGATTCCTTCTATTGCATGTGACTTCCAGCTTTCCCAACACCATCTACTGAAAAGCTTTTCCTTTCTCCATCATAGGATTTTCTTTATATATATCATGTCATTCACAAACAGTGATAATTTTATTTCCTTTGCTTCAATTTGGATTCCTTTTATATCTTCTTCTTCTTGTCTAATTGCTTTGGTTAACACCTCCAGTACAATGTTAAATAGTAGTAGAGAGAGTGGACAG
Source organism: Solenodon paradoxus (assembly GCA_004363575.1). Taxonomy (NCBI): domain Eukaryota; kingdom Metazoa; phylum Chordata; class Mammalia; order Eulipotyphla; family Solenodontidae; genus Solenodon; species Solenodon paradoxus. The sequence continues at coordinate 234,551 of RJWH01001252.1, read as the reverse complement.
CCTTGACTTGTTCCTGATCTTAGAGGAAACATTTTCAGTTTTTTAGCATTTAGTATGATGATGTCTATGGGCTTATCATATAAAGCCTTTATTGTGTTGAAGTACATTCCTTCTATCCCAATTTAATGTAGAATTTTAATGATAAATTTGTGCTTAATCCCGTCAAAACTTTTTCCGCATCTGTTGATATGATCATGAGTTGTTTCTCCTTGTTCTTATTGATGTGGCATATTACATGAATAAATTTGCATTTGTTGAACCATCCTTGCATCCAAAAGATGCCACTTGGTCATGTTGGATGATCCTTTTGATGTATTGTTGGATTTGGTTTTCTAATATTTTGTTGAACATCCTTTCATTATGTTCGTTAGAGATATTCGTCTATAATTTTTTTCTTCGTGACATCTTTATCAGCTTTTGGTGTTAGTGTAATATTGGCCTCCTAGAAAGTGTTTGGAAGCATTCCCTGTTCTTTGATTTTTGGAAGAGTTTGAGAGGAATAGGAATTAATTATTCTCTGAAGATTTGGTAAAACTCACAAGTAAAGCTGCCTGATCTTGCATTTTTATTTTGGGGGAGACTTTTGATTACCTCTTCAGTTTCCTTTCTGTACTATTACTGCTCGGGTTTTCCATTTCTTTTTGATTCAGTCTTGGTAAGTTTTGTTCTTAAAAATCTGTCCATGTCCTTGAGGTTGTCCAATTTATTGGTGTATAGCTGTTCATAGTCATCTCTTATGATAGTCTGTATTTCTGTGTTATCTGTTGCAAATTCTCCCCTTTCATTTCTGATTCTAGTTATGAGTTTTCTCTCTTTTTTTATTAGTCAGCATAGCCAAGTGTTTGTCAGTTTATTTTTTCAAAGAATCAGTTTTGGTTGCATTGATCTTCTGAATTACCTTTTTGATTTCTATTTCATTTATGCCTCCTTAGAGTTTTATTATTTCCTTCCTTCTGCTGGCTTTTGTTCAATCAATTGTCCTTTTTTCTAATTGCCTTAGATATATGGTTATATTGTTTATTTGAAATATTTTCTTGTTTCTTGAAGTAGGCCTGGATTGCAATAAACTTCCTTAGTACTGCTTTGTTGCATCCTACGAGTTCTGGTAGCTTGTGCTCTCATTGTCATTTGTCTCCAAGTACTTTTTAAATTCTCATTTCATTTCCTCTTGACTCAAGAGTGATTCATAAGTGTGTTGTTTAGCTTTCATATATTTTGGAATCTTCTAGCTTTCATTTTGTGATTGATTTCTAATTTTAAGCAATTGTGATTAGAGGAGTTGCTTGGTATGATTTCTCTTTTTGTAAATTTAAGACATGTTTTGTTTCTCAACATATAGTCTGTCCTTAAGACTGTTCCACAAGCACTTGAGAAAAACTGTGAATTCTGCAACTGTTCGATGCAGTGTTCAATATATGTTTACTAAACCCATCTGTTCTGGTTTGCCACTTAAAGCTGTTGTTTCCCTGTTAATTTTCTGCCTGATGGATCTGTCCATTGTTGTATGTGGGGTATTGAAGTTTTCTGCTACTATTGTACTGCTGTGGATGCTTTTCTTTATTTTTGTTAATGATGCTTTATGCAGTTTGAAGCTCCTTCATTTGGTTCATATATATTAACAAGCATTACGTTCTCTTGCTGAATTGACCCCTTGATCATTATATAATATCCATCCATGTCTTTTGTTATCTTCTTTAGCAGGAAGTTTATTTTACCTGACGTAAGTATGACCATCTGATTTTTTTTCTCTAGCTACTTTTAAGATTCTCTATTTTGATATTTTAATGACAATGTATCTTGATACAGGTCTGTTTGGGTTTCTTTTGTTTGGAACTCTCTGAGATTCCCAGGTGTGGAGGTCTGTTTCTTCTTGCAGATGAGAGAAATTCTCCATTATCATTTCTTCAAATACAGTTTCTGCTTCCTTCTCTCTCTTATCCTTCTGGGGTCACTATGATATCAATGCTATTCCTCTTGATATTACCCCATATGCTGCTTTTTTAAAAAAAAAAAAAATTCTATTTTCTCATTGCTAGTCTTCCTGAGTGCATTCCACCGCCTTATCTTTAAGTTCACTGATTCTACTGGAAGCTTCTTCTAGCCTACTGGTGAGAGCCTCTATTGTGTTCTTTAGCTCCATGAATTCTGTTTTGAGTTGCTTTATATCTTTTCTCTTTCTGTTGCTCTCTTTTTGATCCTCCATTGTTTTTCTGATTTCAGTATCATTATCATTTTGCTTTTAAATATCTATTAGGCAGTTTGCTTAGATCTGTTGTATTCAGGTTTCCCTGTGGGGTTTTGTTTAGATAAATTATTTCATGTGTATTTCTCTGTCTTTTCAATCTGTTTGACATTCTTTGTTTATTTCTATGGTCTAGGCGTCCCTATTGTAACTGTCTTGTGTTATAGTGTCAAAAAGCACAAAATAGACCCGGATCCTGATATTGAACACTAACTTCCTATAGCTATGTGATCACATCAGTTGTCAGATTTGTTGAATCTATAAGGGAAGCCCTGTGCTGAGGTCTGGGAGTACAGCTTACAAGGTTGAAGTTGATATAGGGAATGCCAAGGTTTCCTCCATAGTCAAAGGCATGAACAATAAAGCCCACAAAGAGAGACCCAAGATTTGTGAGCCCACAGTCAGCAAGCAAGCTGCAGCCCCAACACAGCACACAGAACAGAGATAGCTGGGAGCTCTTCTTAGTGAAATACCCTCTCTTCTGAAAGTCCCTCAGTCCTTTAGAGGAGTATTAACCACATCCTGAGGTCTGGGGGTAAAATTTCAGGAGGTACCAAGCAGATAGTAAGCTATTTTGCTCTAACCACAGGCTGGAAGAAGCTGCCATTTTTGATGGAGCCCTTCCAGTTATTGTCCCCATGAGATGGGTACAGAGGTATACCCCTTGTTGGGAAACAGCCAATGACTTGGGTGCTGCTTGGTCTGGTTACCTGTCTCTGGCTAACGGCTGCAGACATGTAGTGCTAAGTGCTGACAATTCTGCACCATGAAAAGGCAGCAGGAAGGGTTGATAACTCTGCATCACGGAAACACAGAGGAAAGGGCCAGTAACTCTGTACCAATTCACTAATAGTGGAGATAACTGATACTTCCTCCCAGGGGCTTTTACATAATGGCAGCCAGCTATTTGTGGAAGCTGCGTCTGTTTTTCTTTCCACACTGTGCTGAGGCCTCTGGGTCACAGACTGAAAGCCAGCTTAGGAGTGCTCACTGCTGAAAAAAGTCCTTTAATTCTGGGGCCATGTTGGTTTTGCCAGACTCTCGCCACTGCCCTGGCGTCCTGGAACAGAGCGATCTGGCATTCAGACAGATCGGCTTCTCCTACCTTTTGTGTCTCTTCTCTATAGAGATGCTGATCCTGTTTCTATTCAAATAATGTTGAAGGGAAGTAGAAGTTTTCTTAGTTTGTCTGTGGGAAGGAGGGAGCTTGAAATCTTAACAGTCTGTCATCTTGAAACCAGTTACTTTCAAGTTATTTTGACTTTAAGACAAGCCTCTGACTTAGTATCCAGTTGAGGGTACCATTAAAGAGTGGTTGACACTTTTCCAAAATGGTCCTAGAATTGGTTCATTTTCTATAGCTCCTAAGTCCAAAGGTTTCCCTCTAGGTATGGCCTAACAGAGATACCATTCAGCCATTAACACCTGGTAAAGGACTACAAAAGGGCCTTCACTTCTTGTTAAACTGTGACCATCTGAAGTCAATTTAATCTACCATCCAATCATTTCAGTGGGTGAAAAAGCCTGAAATCAATTACTTCGTTTAGCTGAGACCAGATGTGACCTACCTTAAAATAAATACATCATCATGTACATCTATTATAAATATATAGACATCAGAATATAATGTTAACATAAAATAGGCACACAATGTGTTCTGTGTGTGTGCATATACACACACACACATATTATTTTCCCTCAGCACCCGACATTTCCACACTCACTGGGCTATAAACACTGGAAATCTAGAAAAACATCTGCTGTGTAAGTGATTTGTTCAATTTGTGTTCATTATTTTAGAGATATAATGTGATGGAAACAATCTGGACTTCTGTTATTGAAGGGTGTTGTATGATAGAAGTCTTACTTTCCTCAAAGGAAAGTGGATGGTGGACCGTGTTCAGGAGCCTGAGTTCTAGTTGCCAGATGGACTGGAACTGTGTTGTTTATTTCACTCACTTGCTAATTGTCCCTCCCACTAGAACCTGGATCCCATGAGACAGGCTTTTCTGTCTGTTTACTAGTGTTCCCAGTGTCTACATTCATGCTTAGTTTAGAGAAGATAGAAGTCAAAACTGAATGGCTGAATTTAACAGGTTTCATTCTGTATATAAAACAGGCCAGTGGTTTATTATCTAATAGTTCCAGATTATCAGTAAGTCTGAGAAAATTCAACTCTGTTATAACATCTCTCCATACTTCATAGGCCATGTCCCCCCACAAAATAACTCATTTAAAACATACCATAACCAAAATAATGTAAAAAATTTTAAGACCCTTCATGTTTTATACGCTAGTTGGTAAATTTTTAATGATAAAATCAGAGTTAAGTAGATACTGATTCTACATTAGATAGAAACTCTTCACTTGTAATTTCTTTTATAGTTGACATGCTATATTACCAAATCAATCTAAATCACTCATTTAACCTAGAAAATATTTTTGGTGATATTTTACATGACACATTCCTCTTTGCACTCTAAGTCTTAGACTCAAAGTTGAGAGTATTTCAGCCAGTAGGAGGAAGTGGGAGTGGTGGGGCGGGGAAGAGGCAGTAAAAGATAAGTTGCTTTTAATGAAATAAAAGCAGGGCTTAGTTATGGGTTGTCTACTAGCCTTTGGAGGCAAGAAACAGCCATGAAAGAAACTGGTTCCTATTAAGTTCCCACTCACTTTTATTGCAGTATCTTCCATGCCAGCCTTCTTGACACAGGCATCTGTTGGGCTCATAGCAGGTTCCGTGTGCACCGCAGCCAGGCTCACAGACAGCTACAATTAACAGAGATAAAATGACAGCTTCCAGAAATTTCGTTTTGCGATAGAATTACCCAGATGCTTTTCCTGCAGTTTTTTAGAATGTGTTACGATTTTTTTCTTAAGCAAATTTCCAGCTATAAATTAGTTTTGGACTTTTCGAAAACTTTTGAGAGTGATACTAAACTAAGCTTGAGGTTTTTCATTTACAAAAATGCTTGGTAGGATTTTGAAACTGCTGGATAATGGAAGTTTATTTTTCTAAAGAAAACTAATAGATAAAAAGTTCAGCTGCTTGTGTGAATGTGTCTAAGATTTTTTTACATGCATGGATTTCATACAATGCCTTTGGTCTACAAAAGAAAAACAAAACAAAAACAAAAAACATGTATGTCAGTGAAGAAAGGTTAACTGTGGTATGCAGGCAGTATGCAGTAGGTACAGTAGTTATGGGTTAAGAGATGGCTGCCACTGAATTATCCCGTAACCAGATTGATTATGGGTATGGGGTACTTACGCTGTAAACACAGGTCTCCTTGGTAACCTTTGGAGCACTTACATTTGCTTTTACCAATGCATTTACCTCCATTTCGACAAGGCTGTGGGCATTTGCCTGAAATAGAGAAGAATGCAAATAACCAAGGAACTCAGTGCTTCATTCAGAGATAATTATATATTTTTTGCAAAGGAATTGCAAGACTTTGAGAGGATAAATGCCTTTACATGGCAGTTATTTCTTCTTCTTCCAGATCTTCTCTGGCTTTTATACTGTTTAATTTTTTTCATTTGGAATGAGCAGGCTAGTACTTATACTTACGATTCTGGATCTATATCCTCTACAATAATGTATTGACCAAGTGCTGTATTTATATTACTTTTTTAATAAACAGAGTAATATTTTAAGTAACACATAAACACTTATAATTTAAGATATACTAACAGTTAAGACATGAATGATCATCCTCATGATCTTTTCTCAGTGCTGACTTTTGAATGTCACCTTTTCTGAAAGCAGGACTATACCTGTTTCTGAGAACAACTGTCTTAACCTAGGATTTTCTAGAAATCAGAGCTTGCAGCAGATGGTTTGTTTGTGGAAGTAATCCTAAGAAACTGAAATGAGGAATGGGAAGTGTGATATAGGGAAGGAGGGAAAGCGAAAACAAAAGTATGATTATGGCGGGGGTGGGGTGGGGTGGAGGGGGTCATCACTTTGGGTAACAGACTCTATCCTGCTGAGCCTTTGTCCAGAGCCCTGTAGACTGCCTTCCAGTTGTCTGAATGAAGAAAGAAAGGAGCATTCATTCATCAGTCACTGTCATTCCACCGATCAAAGTCATTTCATGGGGTAATTCCCTCACACTCCATCTTGGGATTGTGTGAGTTTAAGCTATATATACTCTTCAACAGTACTCTCAACACACTGGGGTTTTACAAGCAAGCAAGATGTGGGACTATAATTATATGGCAGAAAAGATGGAGTTCTGATTGTGAAATACTCAGTGATCCAAACTGTTCTATGGGAGGACTCAGAGGAGTGGGCGGCAAGCAAGAGAAGTGTGAAACAGCTAAGGTGAGGTGCAGTCAGGTTAGGCTTGTGCAACACAGTTGCCACGACAGTGACTGAATGAAAGAGAAGCTGAGAAGGATCTGAGGTGGGCACACAAAAGATGCCTGATACCACACATGCATTTTCTGAATTGTCTTAGAGTCCAAAGATACATTCTTCTTTCTATGATCTCTGTGCCAAATGAGTGTTGCTAAGGTTTCACAGATCTCTGGAACACAGGACTTTAGACATGGAATACGGCCTTCAATGTAAAATTATATAGCTTTCTTCATTCTTGCTCCAGAAACTATTTTCCCTCTGTAATCTAAAATTTGCCACCCCAAGGCTGCATTATTTTTTTTTTAAGAAGATAAAATAGTGTTTACTCAGGGCTGAAACCGTATCCGGTGGCTGGCACAGAGTTGTGACAAAGAGCAAAGAGCTATTAGATTTGGGCAGTAGAGAAGTTTGGATATTTGTTCTTTTTCTCTTTTTTCACTTTAACAGAACTCTTATTACAAAGACTTCAGTACGTAAGGAGAGGAAATGAAATCTTCATCCCTAAACAACCACCTTTCATTATCTAAGCTCTTCTTTCTTTGGTCAAATGAAACTTTGAAAGACGTGAGCTGCTAGATATCTTACCACTAAGCATTATGCTCAACAAACATGAAGTAATTTCCATATGAAAATCTTGTTACTAAAAACACTTCTCTTTTCACTGATCAAAAGGACTCTAATTTATATATAAATTAACTAAAGCAACATTTAGTCATTGTGATGACAACATAGATGTTCACTGCAAACCTGAAATGCCTTTTAGAAGTTTGTTTTCCTGAGGCAGGGGTGCTTGGGAAATAGGTATTAAAATAACCTTAATAACAGAATATTTTCTTTTCATTGACCATTAAAAATCCAAAAGGGTCCTATTTCTAGGTTTGGAGACAAAAAAATACCATTTACTATTTAGCTAAGACCCCAACTCTTACCTAAAAGAAATAAACATCTAACTCTGAATTTCCATTTGCATCAAAGAAACATCTGGTCCCATTATCTGCACTCCACTGGACCATATCACAGTACTCTTCAACACACTGGGGTTTTACAAGCAAGCAAGATGTGGGACTATAATTATATGGCAGAAAAGACGGAGTTCTGATTGTGAAATACTCAGTGATCCAAACTGTTCCATGGAAGGTAAAGTTGGTAACCAATGATTAGTGGAGAGAACTCCATTCATCTTTTTGTTTTCTTGGCAAGAAGGGAGTGAGGGCTCAGGTTCGTTGTCACCAGGAAGGAGGATGCTCTCTCCTGCTTATCACACGACAAAAATGTGACTGCAGGGGACTGATGGAAGGACATTCTTAGATCAAATCTCATGAAGCCAAAATCCCGTGAAGAGTTGATTGCTTTGGAAATTCATAATCTTGTGTCTTTGATAACGACATCTTTTTAAAAATATTTTGGCATCAAATTCTATCCATTGGACAGTGGAAAACGGAATCAACTTGAATGATTGCATATTTTTACCAAAAAGAGACTAAGCATTTCCTGAAGACAAAGAGAACTTTAGTTTTTATTATAGCCAGTGGATGAGTTCAGTGAGAACAATGAGATAATGTGTTGACAAAATAAAGATATTAAACTTCCCCCATCATTAGATAGTGGGATCACTTAAATTCTGACACTGCCTCACATAGGAAAAAGATTTTAAAAAGTTTTACAATAAATGCCAACAACCATCATCTCTGGGTCATAGGATTATAAGTGATTATAAGTGATTTCATCCAATATTCTATATTTTTACAGACAATATTTTCTACAGAGAACTTTCAAAATAATGAGAACCAATTAAGTTATTTAAAACATTCACTTATAATACAGCATAAGTAATTTGTGTTTTTTTTTTTTAATTGAAGGTTCATTAAAGATTCTTGGGAAATCTACAAGCCTTAAAATATAAATGTATATACCATATACCCAGATACCACTAACCATGGTTTTGTATATTAACCTGAAAGCATAATTTCACAATCAAGTCAGAATGGTGTTTGAGAAAATAATCAGTCTTGATTAGAGGTCAGAAGAAATGGAATTCTAAATAACTTCAGAATATGTATTTCATAAAAACAACAACAAAAACAATAAGCATGGTATTGGCAAAGATATAGAGAAATTAGAACCTTAGCTGGTAGGAATGTAAAATTGTATCATTGCTTTGGAAAACAGATTGGCAGTTCCTCAGAAAGCAAGCACAGAGTAAACATATGGTCTAGCAATTTCACTTCCAGGTATATACCCACGAGAACAGAAAACATATATTCTATAAAACTCATATACAAATATTCATAGCAACAGTTATTCATAATAGCTCCATAGCAGAAACCATCCAAATGTCAATCAACTTATGAAGAGAAGCATAAAATGTGGTTGGTTAAGTTCATATAAAGGAATATTATTCAACAAGTATGTGGATGAATCTTAAAAACAACAAGCTAAGTGAAAAAAGACACAAAAGGTCTAATATTGTATGATTCTATTTATTTGAAATGTCTGTAATAGGTAGGTCTAAAGAAATGGTAAATGTATTTGTGGTTTTCATGATCTTAGGGAAGAGGGTAGTGAGGAGTGACTGATAATGGGTACAAAGTTTCTTTTGGGGGGCAATGATATATTCTACAATTTGACAGAAGTGTTATGTAAACCTTTGAAAATACACTGAATTGTGTACTTTAGATGTAAATTTACTATCATGTATACCTTAAACTTATTTAATGTTACAATGCAATATACCCTCAATAAAATCAAGTTAAATAAAACGGTAAATTTTATGGTTACATGAATTATATCCTAATTAAAATTTAAAAATACATGATTCAACTTTTTACCCCTGTTACTTTCAGAGGCACTTTTAAACGCAAGAGTCATTTCCATATTTCCCTGGTGATGTTCTTCCTTTAATAAAAACAGGAAATTTCCTTAAAGGTTTTGAGAATAACTTGTGAGAGGGACCATCAGGAGCTTTCAAAGATCCACATATTTGGTGCAACCAAAAAATAGGAATAGAAACCATTGCTTTTGCCAATGGAAAGGTCATAAACTTAAGGGCATTAAAGGGCTTCCTTGGATGAAGAAAAATGAGCCCATGAACAAAGATTCATAAACGTGAACCAACTAAGTAAGCGAAGTCTGAGAGTAAGCACAGGAAGAAAATTGAGGGGGATTAGTTCTGAGATATCTTTATCAGGGCAGGGTAATTAATGAGAACAGAAACCACATCCTGACAATTAATTACATGTTCTATGGAAATTTCAGAGGCATTTCATTTGAACTCCATAAAAAATGGTTACTTCATCTACTCTCTACTCATTAAAGTCCAAAACCCACAAATAAATTAGAGGTAGAAAGTTAAAATAGGAAGTCAGTATTCAATTTTGAATCTACTACAACTTCAGAAGCTTTGGCTGTGTCAAGCACAGTGGTTATTTTCAGATACAGTACAGCTGGAAATACAACTGTCAATCTAGAATTTCCAGGAAGGCAGGAATGTGGCACCCTCAGCAGGTATGTTCACAGTCTTTCTTCTCCTTCCTGAGCAGAACTTAGTTAGATGTTATCTATTTTCTGGACCATAAAGCAATCTAGGATGGGATTGGCTCATTTTCAAGTTTAGTAGAAGTTCAAAGACTTGCTGGTAATAGCACACCCAGGATAAACAATCAGATATTCTGATTCCCAAAACAATGATTACCTACAACATTCTACCCTTAAGTTTTTATTGTTTTTTTGGTACTGAAGTATGAGGAACATAGTGAAGATATAATATGCAGAGATCTTAAGTTTATAGCTCAACTATTTTTTTTTTTTAACACAAACATGTGACACTCAGCCAGTCAAGATACAGAACATTTTTGGTATCTACAAAGTTTTTTTGTGGCCCCAATTACTGTTTTGGTTTCAACTGCTGTTCTGATTTCTATGGTTAGCCATTCATTTTGCCTCTTCTTGAATTGACAAAAAATGAAATCAAGTAGCAGGTACCATTTTCTGTCTGGTTCCTTCTATTTAATGTCTGTGAGAGTCATTTTTGTTATTGTATGTGCATTAGTTTTTTTAAAAAATTGCTACACCATTTTCTCTCTTTTTTTTTTTTCCTGAGTCTGTCCTCTTTTAAAAATGGGTTACTGTGATCAGTCTAGCTTAGGAAATGTGGCAGTAAACGGCAGAGAAAAAATCCCTATATGCCTGCAGGTAGAGGAATCGTCCCAGAAGCTCACTCTGCATTTTCAGTCTAAAACTCTGGATTGTGCATAGTGAAAAAGGGACAAAGTCATTCAAAAGAACAACACAACATGCCAGAAACATACACCTAGACATAGCTGGGTCTGAGAGCATTTGCATTAAGTCCTCGGAAATGAGCCAAGTCACTCTTTGCTCAGCTTTTAGCCAAAATGAGTGGCGATTGAATTGAGTGAAAATAAGCCACTAATCTAAGAGCCTAAGCAAGCCATTCACTCTCCCTGGGCTTCGGATTCCTCATTGATAAAATGAAGATGTAAGACGAAGTTTCTAAGGTTCTTAAAAGAGAAGAAAGCAGAAGGAAAATACTCACTTATTTCACACTGTTCTCCCTCGAGTCCTGGAGGACAAATACACTTTCCAGGGTAGAAACAGGTCCCTCCGTTAAAGCAGGTGGTTGAGCAGTTTACTGTTAGAATGAATAATAGGGTATTGTTGCATTAAAAAGGTTAAACCTAAAAACAAAAAGTAAACACTACACTTCTGAGAGGCATTTGCTACTTGCCATTTACTTATTGAATGAAGTGAGTCACATATACAAAAACCGTCACGTTACAAGACCGCTTGCAGATTCTAGCAGCCTAATAGGACACCACACTCACTGCAGGGGAACCACCCCTAGGAGTTTACATAAGTGAAAAGAGGTACAATGTGCAAACAAATTATGGTTTTAATTTTCTTATCAATATCTATGCCTCTAGAAGGAGAACACTATAAACTCAAGAAATTATTTTTAAGAATAAAAAGGAGAAAACTTACTTTGGAATAGACAAAAATGAGAGAAATCATGAATGTCAGGATCAAACGAAGAAAAAAAGGAACTTTTTTTCAGAATAAGATGAATGCAAATTCATTTTACATAAGGGGATTTAAAAATTTTTTACCTTTATGATGTTTGGAGGAAGGAATAAGTGTATTCAGGAAAATAAAAGTAACAACGACACACCCACAAAACAGACTGTGGACATTTGTGAGATCTCAGAGGCAGCTAAGTAGCAGCAGCATGAAACAGAAGTATGAAGAAACTGGTTATATTATGCTGGGAGGCCAATTAACTAGATAACCAGATGATAATCACACTGGTTGTGATTTATCCTAAACCCTCTCTCTTGGTGTCAACTTGTGGAGTTTCATCACTCACTGGCACCTAAAATAAAGGGACGACAGACATGGAGACAGGGGAAGAGCAAATATCTGAAAATAGACAATTGGCTTATTCTTTCAAGGAGATTAAAATAAGAGCTTGGATTCTCAGCCATTCCAGTTATATGGTCTATTTGTTCTTGTCCTACATAAAACAGGCCAAACTTGGCTATAGATGAACAAAATCTGAAGTAAGCTTCCAGTAGGAAAATCAGAAAGGAAATCCAAAAGTTTTAAGTGTATGCTTTCTTTGTATAAAAGAAGTTCAACTGAATGTTCAATGAATATCATGCTTCTTAAATGACAAAGTTTTTTGTTTACAATCTTAAGTACCTCCCAGCATAAGGCAATGCTGCACTCCCTTTGGCAAAATTAATCTCCTGGAGAGGGAAGCAGCAACATGTCGTTATGGAATTTAGGATTTAGCTTTTGGGGTTTCCTCTTTGCTACTTGCTAGTGAATTGCTAAGGTTGGACAGTTGTGAGTGTGTCCTGTCTTCCCTCTTGTCCCTGCTTATCCCAAGGAAAATAAGAGATGAGAAAACATCAGGATCACTGCCCACTTGGTTGGCACCTTCTGGGCATCATCACTTATGGTTGGATAAAGTGCAATGACCTTGGGAGCTTACCAGAAAGTTATAGAAATATGACAAACTAGTTATAAAATTTGGTCACACTCTTAGTATTTGTGCAATGTTTTATCATACTGACCAGCTTTTCTATCTGTCTGTCATGGAATGATTCCTGATTAGGAATATGAGCCAGAGACACTAAATAGCTTTTACTGGGCTGAGGAAATGTTAAGCCTATGCTTAAATCTTCTATTCGTAAAGTTTGGAGAGATATCCTAAAAGCCGGAGAAAGCTAATCTTTAAGGCTTCTTCAGATATGTAATGTTCAACTCTAGCTCTTTTCCCATAATTAAATAATGTTTCAGCATCTCTGTACGTCTTCCTCCTGGATAATAAGTGCATTTTTGATATAGTGAAAAGCATTATTTTTTAAACATTCCCAGATTTCCAGTGAGACTTGGTGAAATTTCAACAGACTCCCCAAAAGAATTTTTAAAAATTAGTGAAGTCTAAGAAGGAAAAATCTTTATCTGAAAGGTATTATAAAATATAAAACATACTAGAATACAGTAGACATTTTCACAATGGCCATGCAGTGGCAACACCCTACAATTAGAAACCATTGTAACTGATGCTTCCCAACTATCCCAGTGGGCAAATTACACCAGTAACAGCCAATCGGCCCAACTAGGCTTCAGAACACAGATTGATTTTCATTTAGAGATGGGAAAAGCATGACCCACAGAGAAATGAGGTTATCTGCCCAGATCCCAGATTCACTGCAGCAGACCCAGGATCACCCTTTAATATGCACATTTGGATCAAACAATTCAAGCTCCATAAGCCTCACTTTGCTTATCTGAGAATGAGATGGATAAAACTTTGTAGCTCTCAAAAGGCTGTTGAGAGTAAAATCAGATAATTGTTTGAGAATATTTTGTGTATCATCAAACAGCAGATGATCATAAAAGATTATACTAATTCAGTAAAGTTTCTTTCCTGTAACTTTTCCTCCTTTTATAAGAGTTGCGCATTTCAATTTTAATTGGTGTTAACTGCATTATCACTGAAAAGATACTTCTCCAAAATAACACCGAATATTCTACTTTGCAGCATGTACTTAAAAAGTGCTCTATACATGCAAATGGCATATTTGACGAAAGATAATTTTATCAAATAGATGAACTTGGCAGGATAGTATGCAATTGTTTTTCTTTAAAAGATGTGAACTGGGCAAAATAGGCAGGTATCTTGTAAAGAGTATGAATCATTCAATAATATTTTAGGGTTAAGTTTGAATCCACTTTCTCAAAGTAAAATCTACCTAGGATGCTAGAGTAGAGAAACCCAATCTCAAGGATGTGATCTGTAAATAGAGCACTGACTTGGGAGTCAGGAAATTTCGAGGCTGGGCACTTAGAATAGATGATTTCATTTCCTTCTTAGAAGCTCACCCTAAAACTGATTTAGGATATACCAAAACAAAAATCTTTGGTCCCTCCCATAAAGTTGTCATTGGGATAGAGTTGTCTTGCAAGGAATTACTTCTGCCTGCATCTAGGTAGGACTATGAGGCTATTTCCTACCCATGGGATAGTTGTGGAAGTTTCGTGGGTCACTTCTGAATCAGGGCTCTTTATTTTAAGCAATGCCTACTCTAATCTTTCCTTCTCTGCTTATTGGCTATATCTAGACAACCCCCAAAGTTCTAGGTAGAACCACAGATGGAAAGCACCTGGGCCCAAGTCATCTCATGGATACCCTGCCCACCGACCAGGTATTCCTGCTCTGAAGCATTCCATGAGTGAAACCAAACTTCTGTATTAAGCTACACTAAAATTTGGCGTTACGGTTATTATTGCAGCCAGGTTTACCCAAAGTGATACACTCTATTTACAGAGCTGTTCCAAAGAGTAATGACATATCAATCATGCTTCTTTAAATCAAACATTTAAGAAGTAAAAAGTTTCTTGCTCTTAAAAAGAAACTGTTACCTTTATCACAACTGAGTCCATAAAATCCAGATGGGCAGATGCAGAAACCTGGGCTAACACAGAGCCCACCGTGCATGCACTGAGGTGTGCACAGGGCTAAGAGGGAGAGAGAACTCTGATTAAGGCCAAATGGGCTTTGGAACAGATCATTTTTGAAATGACAATAATACAACAGATCTCCATGTTCAAACTTGTGGTTGACTCTAAAATGGTCACTCTTCAGTGACACAGGTCTATTTCATTAATAATTATTTTTGTGGCATAGATTAGACTATGTTTTAACCAATTTCAGAGATGAGAATTTTGGAATTGTTCCATTTGAATGGCTTCTTTAATTTTGCCCAGAATCATTATTTTGACTAAGAAGTGGTCTTCCTAAGAGAGCAGCTATTCTTCTTTCTGTTGTATTTCCTTGATCCTCTAATTCCAAACAAGAAAATATTATTTTTTCTTATTCTTAGTTGTTGAAGAGGAAAAAATATTTTGCTTACTCTGGTCAAATGAGCTCTTAGTATTTAAGCATTTATGATTAATACACATGTTCTTGTTTATTCCTATTTTCATACAACTTTCTTAAAAGCAATTTCACTGAAATAAATGTAATTATTATGTTAATGATTTGCATTCTTTTTTTTTTCTTAAGCAACTTCATAACTCAGGTGTAGCTTAATTATGAATTAAGATACTTTTAATTGGAGAACATACTTACAAACCAATTGTAACATCAGCTTTTTTAAAACCCAGCTTCAGTGGAGGAAAGAAACCTCAACATGTTCATGAGGTTAGGTGGAACTATAGTATATACAATATTAAATTTATTGGGGGTGAGGGAGTGGCCACAAGAATGCAGACATTGTGCCAAAATTCTCTGCCCCCGTCACCACATATTAGATTTAACAGAAAACCACTCCCAGAAGAAAGACTTTCTAATAGCTCTTCTGTGGTTTTTCAGATTTCACCCATTTTCTAATATGACCAGAAAAATGATTTCAGGGGGGAGGCTTAAAAATACATGTGACGATACCTTTCTCACAGTGAGGCCCGTAGAACCCACTGGGACACTGGCAGACACGCCTGTCATTACAGAAGCCTCCATTTCGACACCCTCCTGGGCATTCAGCTTCACCAAAGAGAAAAAAAGGTTTACACGGACACCTTTTAAATTGCGTTGGGTAAATGACAGTGAGCATGAAGAGGATGTGTAGTGGTCATTCCCACCCCCGCCCCCTGCCCCCAGGCACCAGCCATCATAGTTCACTAAACATTGCCGCCTCTGCCTCATTCTCTTCATAGCACTGGCACTTCAATAAGTCATTTTCAAACAAGATTTTTGTTTCTCTCAATCCTACTTCCAATAGCAGGAGGCTCATGGAAGAAGGCAGACAAGCTTTATTCTGCCTAAATCCCTGCCTAACAATCTAAAATTGATACATCCTTAAATTCCCACTGAGTAAGAATGAATGATGCTGCCCTCTCTTCCAGGGGATGGGATGAGTTTTCAGTACATCTTCAGAGCACTGAAAGTCTCTAGAGTTTTAATTTTGTACTGGAAATGTGTACTGGGATTGGAAAGGAACCCAGACCTTCACGATTAAGTGGACATCCAGGACACAGTGATGAGAAGCCTGTCAGAGACCATTAACACAACGGTGGTACCCAGTTAGCAGCACTAAACTTTGGCAGTGGATATGGATAGTTTTGTCTTGACAGGTGACAGTTGCTTATAATAACTGAGAACCTTGATGTGAGAAATCAGAACAAGAAAGGGGTATAAATTCTTGACCATAGCTGAGATACTCCTGAGCACGTTCAAAAATTGTGATGGAGGAAGGGAAGGCGAGAAGTAGAAGATAGGGAATTTGAAGGGGTACTGAATTCTTAAAATGATGAGTTGAGTAAAAGCAGATAAAGTCTGTCTTCATGATAATACTGGACCTTTTGCTGACCCTCTCCTCCCAGCGGCGTGGTTATAATTATACGAAATATTGTCTATCTTTCTACTGTCCATCGACTGATCTTTTAATTTGCCCAAATCATACCCAAAAGCCTATAATACTTCTCTTGAAGGATCACTAATTACCTTGTTGGCATGTTTTAAAGAAGATGGCATTCTGAGGCGTCTGCAGGATGATGTTCCCTTCAGCATTCTTTATAATCACATTCACTTTAAATGCTGCCACTCCATCTTGTTTTCCAAGGCATGGGAAACCAACTTGAACAACTAAAGAAAAGGAAATAGAAAAACACTATAGCTACTTGATTCTGGTTTTACAGAAATGTCTCTCTTACCAAGAGAGACAAAGAACAAAGCAAAAATGTCCCTATTTCATTATATGACATTCTTATTCCCCGACTGGAGAAGGAGCTATATTTTGACTTTCTGGGCACTCTGCACAGAACTTGCACATAATTCTGGGTGGAGAAAAAAATAAATGACCCTCATTAATTTGTTCCTTACTAATATGGAATTGGGATATTTTGTTCTGTCCCAGTCTGAGACTGGGAAAAAAAAAAAGAAATAGGCAGTATATATTAATTAGGAGGAGAAGCATTATAGGTACCTTCAGAGTGCTGAAAAATAAACATTTCAGAATCTATTAAATAAAACCCAATAATCAATGCCTCATTCGTTTATTTTCACTCTGTGTGCTTGAAAATAACAAAATACCCTTTTTGGAAATTTTCTACAACTCAGAATAGATGCCAATCTTTGGACCAAGTTAAAGAAATCAGTATTTTCTTTGTTAATTTTTAAAATTGCCCATATCTTGGAGGTCTAGAGGAGAGGTGGATATGATGAAACAATCTCATTGATAGGTTAATGACTAATGATAGGTTTATGACTCCCTGAAGAGGAGTCCTTTCTTGTCTGTGAGTCTAATAAGCATTTGGGTGTTTAGGTGTTGACAGTTGGAACTCAGAACACACACTGAAGTGTTGCTGTACAAAGAGCGGAATACCCACAAGCCATTGGGCAGAAATTGGTTCAAGTCATTGACTAAAAAGATGAATGTTTATATGTCTAAATTCTACTGGGTCATCCTAACATCCATTGGAGGAGACCGATTTAGCTAGACTCCAGTTCTTCTTTATGAATTAGAAGAAATACTGCTAATAGGTACATATGAAATTTTGCTTCATTTTGTTTCTGTATATGGCAGGTTATGATTCTGCCAAGGTTGGGAAAATCATATCCGGCCAAGAAAAATTCTTGCCCTTTAGAGATTTCATAAACCTCCTCAGGTTTATAAGAAGAAATGAGCTGGAAATTGTCTGCTCTTTTCCATAAGGCACTGCACACAAGCTGGTCATACAGTCTTAACGAGCTTGGCAAACAGAAACCCTTCTCAAGGGCTTGGTATTGTCAGTGTTCATTACTGTGCCATTCCCAAAATAACATGGATTTAGAGTTTCCCTGAATCTTGAGATCTGAGCATTCAAATAATCAATTGCACAATGAAAAAAGAAACAGATAATTTAACAGAAATAAAAAAGAGAGAAAAATAAAAAGTGCACTTGAAGTTTCATAGTAGAATTGCTCCCATGGAAAACGTTGGGCTAATAAAATTTTATATGTGAAATGACTATTTACAAAGCAAAAAAAATCCATGGAGAGGCATTTCCATTTCAGAAGGAAGTAAAGGAACTGACAAAAAATTTCTTTAAATTGTTAGCACTTACAGTCCATTTACACTTTGTTCAGTGATAAAAATCTATTTATCTTTCTTATGGACCCTTTGCATTGATGGGCCAGTGATTGCTGGGAAGCCTAAGAAGATGGAAGAATCTAAAAGAATATTTAAAGCTAGAATGCTTACAATGTTCTTCACCACATATATCCTTTTCTTGGACCTTATCCAGCCTCCATTTTGAAGCTCACTTAATTCTTTTAAAAAGGCAGTTCAGATTTATTTTAGTTTTCAGAATCTTGGTATAGAAGAGAAAATACTTGTAGGTAAACTCATCTCATCTTTATTCCTGCTATCAGTATTGTCAATTTCAAAACACATCTTGGATGTTAAGTATCAAAAATATTTCTTATATGTTTGGGAAATTAAGTTAAACTTGCCAACTTTTAAATTTGCAAATATGAAATTGAAATTCTATTTCCTTTGTGCAAACTCAGCTTTCCTTTCTGCTCACAAATTTCATTAGAAAGTTTAAGTAATGAAAATGATAATTAAATACCTTTAAAATATTTTTCAAAGAATTTTGCGTTAAAAACTGATTTTATTTTGTCTCATCTTCAGTAACTAATTTTTATGAAATCTGTGCTCTGTTAAAACCAGAGTTCTCTCAGATTCTAAACATGCGTTGCATGTCCATCTGGCTGACTCTGCACACCTATGCTGTTGCTCAGAATGTTCTTTCTCCTCTTTTCTGTCCTGTCATTCACCCTTGAAGACTAAATTAAACTGCACTTGCTCTCTGTAGTCTCTCCTAATACCCATGCCTGCATAATTTTCCCTGTACATTTCATAAACACCTCTCTATAGGATTGCATTTTAATATAGTGATTTAATTATGATTCTGCATCTTTTGCTCAGGAGGAGACTTTCAGAGTTAAGGATCATACCTTAGTTGTTTTTGTAATCATAGCACCTAGCATAGTGTCTCATAAACCAGGCAATGAGAGACAGAAAGTTCTAACTATGTGAGGCACACCACATAGAGACATATGTACCTACATGTATACATATATATATACATATACACACTGCACCCACATACTTACACAGAGACAGAAATTAATCATAAATAGTAGGAGATACAGAGGGTGAAGTAAGACAATGAGAATTATATAGAGAATAAAAAAAAAAACAACAATGTGCACTTAGAAAAACACATACACAAAGAGAAAGAAATATCAAAGGCAGAAAAAGCTCAGACCCTACTTCTAAGGAATAATAGAAATGTGGAAGCTCATTTGTGCTGCTGAACCAATAAGCATATGAGCAGAGAGCTACTTTTACCAAAAGTCAGGCCAGATGTGAATTCCAATGCAGCCCAGGTTGGGTAATCTCAACCAAGGTGAATGGAAACAATGCAAAAACTAAAGCCCATTGAACACGATTCATATGGCATTCAAGTACGCACGGAGGTGCAGTGACCACACATAAACTAAACTAACTGGTACACAGAAGCAAACAGCAAACTTCTTCTGACTGAATACCTCTTCCACAATGAGATAGACATAGCGTTCACACAGCCTCAAACTCTGATCATGTCCTTACATCAAGGGTAGAAATGAGAACAGTGGACTAAAGCTCATCCTCAACACCATATGATAATAAAATGCTGCCACATGATTATAATTCAGTCAACACAAAT
This sequence comes from Solenodon paradoxus, assembly GCA_004363575.1. Taxonomy (NCBI): domain Eukaryota; kingdom Metazoa; phylum Chordata; class Mammalia; order Eulipotyphla; family Solenodontidae; genus Solenodon; species Solenodon paradoxus. Next base: position 214,668 of record RJWH01001252.1, on the reverse strand, counting down.
AGTCACCAGTGCTCCAAGCTGTGCTGACAGCCATTCATTCTTAGCAAGTCCTTACTGCGCATCTACTCTGGACTTCACATGCTGCTAAGGATGGGAGTCACCAAGAAGATACTTCTTCTAGCATTAGCACCTATTTACAGTTTCTAGACATTGAGCTCCCGAAAGTCTTGGTTGAGAAACACCATTGCTCTGTGTAGTTTCATGTTATGATAGACAGAGTGTTCAAAGAGACAAAACCCTGGCTTTATGGAGACTGCTCTTTGTTATATAACTCAGCCATTTTACTGAACCACCCTGTAGTTTGTATTTCCTGTTTTTGTTCTCTTCAGATGCCAGAAGGCAGGCACTTTATACTGTTAAAGATCAAGAGTTTTCTTTTTTCATGCCATGTTTTGGCGTAGAGGAGTCTGGAATGAAAAAAAAAAAAAAAAGGCTTAGCAGCTTGAGGGTATAAAATAGCGCAGTAGAATAATGAACGCTACCTGGATGCTTAGCAGCAAAGACACACTGATTTAGTTACTTTTTAATAATTCAAGGTACTCTCGTTGCTCCTACTGTGGGGATTAAGCTAATGAGGCTAATGAATAACTGCAATGGGCAAAAATTCCCATAAACATCTTGCACCTGCATTTCTGCAAACAAATTCTACATCTGCTTTTGAACACCTAGATGCATGCTGGGTTGTTCATACGCAGTGCACGTGCATGTGTGTGTACGCATGTCAAGTCACCTCAGCTCACGGAAGGCTTCTTTTTTTTTTATGTCACCTTGTTCAAAGCATCAGCCACTTTTCCCTCCAAATTTTTATTATTAAAAAAAATATGCTTTATCTAAACATGAAAATATCAAATATAGAATACGAATTTATTCTCAAATAAAATATTAAAATCATATAGTTTCAGTATCCTAAGAAGTAAAATCTGAGTACTTCTTTTGATTGGACATCAAAAGTGAACAAAGTTGTTGGGAAAATTCAGGATACAAGCATTAAATGAGAAATCCATAGACATGAGATTTATTGGAAGTTGAATAGATGTAACTGATTAATTTAATCGATGACATTTGTAATGGGTTACAATGAGCTTGCATTCCTTTAATAATCAGAAAAATACAGAGGATATTAAAAACATAAAATGGAAATTGAGAGAAATTGGTTTATACCTGACTACTTCTTTTAGAAAAAAGAGCAACAAATATGATCAAGAAAAAATTACAGCAACTTTTCTTTCATTAAGAAGAAATAACATACGACATGGTATGAAACTGAGTAATGGGCATATTTCTAGATCTGGGCCAGATTATCTTTCTTGTCTGCAGGATGTAGTAAAGCCCTGGCAAGGCCATCTGAATTGAATTGGGATATCTATGTCTCTGGAATGGGATATCCATATCCTTGGAGCCATAAAATCTCATGTGAATGAGTCTCCAGACACAAGCGTCATTGTTTCATAGGAAATTTCTAGAAGCCCCAACCACATCCACTGGGAGGGTTGCTAGTCATACCTGTAGCACTGGGATGACCCAAGAGAAACGCAAATTCACGCTCCTGCTGTCTCTACTCACATTCAAACTTATACCGGGAAATTAGAAAAAACCCTGTGTTAGTGCCCTACTCTGCCAGTGGTGGGATTCTGCAACACCAATTCATTGGCAACATGAAAATGACCTTTGTAAGGCATCTTGATTTTCTGATTACTTCACAGATTTAAATTAGGTCCTAATGAGAGTTTCAGCTGACATCTGACAAAATTATTCTAACATATGTCTAAAAGAGTAAGACTAACTTTTTACAAAAGTGATAGGACCATATTCTCTATTGTTGAAAATATATGCAGCTATAGTATCATAGCAATAAAATATTATGACTATTAGAACAAGTAGTAAATTCTAAAACTATGTACAGAAGAACTTAATGTGAAACTCTTTATTAAAGAATATAATTTAAATCAATCCAACCTCTTACATTTTCTGATGACCCAAAAATAATTCAGGTTAGAGCCCTTAACTCATAATTTTGCCAAAATAAATTTTTATAAAGTACTAGAAGCCATATAAATTATCGCCTAATTCCTGTCTAGAATAAGAATTAACTTACAAATATAACAGTAATGAGAAAAAAATCACAAAAAAGATAGTTTTGACCACAAAGAATTTTAAAGCCTCTCCATATAACTGCTTAGGTACATAAATAATAAATTGAAAACCTGCCACAGAGAGTAAATAATATACAGTGAACTTTCAAAATCAATAAGAAAACTAAATTTCAACATAAAAATAAGCAAGATGGATATTTTACATTAACATGTAAAAGAAAATATGTCCTACATTGATAGGAATAAAGGAAATCAAACAAAAATAATACTGGAAACCACTTTTCACTTTTTTAAATCAGCACGACAGTTAATATGATTAATAACCTATGCCAAGGAGGTTACAGTAAGCCAAGTACTATCCTATATTGCTTGCTAGCCAGGGTACAAATGGGTACACTACTGTGGAAAGTTATTTGACATCCGGGCAGTTTTTTCTAAGGGCCTTTAAAAAAATTCATAGTTTCCATGTGGCTGTCCAGTTTTCCCAACACCATTTGTTGAAGTAACCTCCTTTCTTCATTGTATGATCATGGTTTTTTCATGGATTAACTCTAATATATATGGGGGTTTACTTCCAGGCTGTTGATTCTATTTAATCGATACGTGTCTATTTTTATTCCAGTACCAAGCTGTTTTAATTGTTAAAGTTTTGTAGTATATTTTGAAGTTGGGTAATGTGATGCTTTTATTTTTCTTCTTTTTTTCTCAAATTTAGTTTAGCTATTCAGGATTTTTTGTGGTCACCTTTAAATTGTTTTATTTCCTTTAGATATCAGTAGAAATTTAATAGAGATTGCATTGAATCTATATATTGCTTTAAGTAAGACGGTCACTTTAACATTAATTCTCCCCATCCATGAATATGGAATTTCTTTCTCTTCGTGTCTTGTATTTCCTTTAACAATGTCTTGAAGTTTTTATTGCACAGGTTTTTTACTTCCTTTGTTAAGTTTATACCTAGGTATTTTATTCTTTTTGATGCCATTATAAGGGAGATTAAAAAAAAATTATTTTCCTTCTAGCTCATTGTGTATATACAATGGATTTTTGTAGATTAATTTTGTAAACTGATACTTTATTATATTCATTTACTGTTTCTAATAGTTTTTTAGTAATGTCTACAGTGTTTTCTATGTATGTTACCATATCATCTGTATAATGACAGTTTTACTATTCCAATTTAGTTTCCTTTTTTTTCTTGTTTTCTAATTGCTCTGGTTAAGACCTCTAAATCAAATCTCTCTCTAACTCTGTACATAAAAACCCTTCCAAATGGGTTAAAGACTGGTGTACAACCCAAAACCATTAAATATATAGAAGAATACATAGGCTATATATTCAATTAAATCATCTTTAGAGATATCTTTAATGTTTTGACCCTAATGGCAAGGAAAGCAAAAGCAAAAATTACAAACATTATTACATCAATGAAAAAGCTTTTTACACAGTGAGAGAAAATAAAAGCAAAATAAAATAGCCTGTAGAATGATAGATGGTATCTGCACATCATATATCTGACAAGGAGTTAATATCCTAAGTCTTTAAAGAACTCATACAATTGAAAAAAAAAAAAAAAAAAAAAACACCAAAAAATGAGCAGACGATCTGAATAGACACTTCGCTAAAAAGGACATACAGATGGCAAACAGGTACATGAAAAAAGCTCTTCATCACTTATTACTAGAGAAATGCAAGTAAAAACCACAATGCAGTATCATTCACACCTGTGAGAATATCATACATCAAAAAGACTTGAAACAAGTATTGGCAAGTGTGTGGAGATGAAGGAACCCTTGTACCCTTGTTGATGAGAATGCAAACTGGCCCATTTTGGAAAAAGAAATATGGCAGTTCCTCAAAAAAACAAAATGAAACAGGAATTATTGTATGACCCCAAAATCTCACTGGATGTCTATTTGAAGAATACGAAATTTTCAGCTCAAATATATATATATATATACATGCACACATATATATAAAAATTTATATAAATATGTATCTATTCTTATGTTTATTGCAGTACTATACACAGAAGCTAAGGAAACAACCTAAGTAACCACTGATAAGTGATTAGATAAGAAAATGTAGTGTATATATACACAATAGGGCACTACTCAGCTATAAAAAGAGGAAAATTTGCCATTCAGAGCAAAATGGAAAGAACTCAAAGGGACTATAGTAAGTGAAGTGTCAGAAGAAGAAGGAAACATACTGGATAATCTCACCTATATGCAGAATATAAAGAAGAAAAGCAAATAAATGGATAACCAAGAAAACTAAAGTAGTGGATTTTGATAACAGAACAGAGGTTGTCAAAAGGGAAGAGGGTGGGAGGTGAGAGCAAGGGTGGAGACTGATCAATGGATGGCAGTGTTTAAATTATTTGTTAACATTAAAAAATATATATATGTAAATTTTTTTAAAGAAATGGAAGGAAAAATACATGTATAGACATAAATTCTTGCTATTGGAACATTACTAATATTCAAACTGAAGTTCAAAGTCAAAATATGGTAATTGGACTCTCTGTAAATAACTCCTCTATTTTGATGATTAAAGAAATTCAGGCCTAAAATACAATCTATTTATCTTTCTTGTTTTTTTTTTTTTTTTTCTTGAGAGGAAAGATGAAGAGGAAACAGCATTTTTAAGTAAGGAAGGAAGAGGAGGAGAAAGTATTTAATTTACTTATTTATTTTATTTTGGTTGTCTTCTGACCAGAAGTCTCAAATCCAGGTCCTTGGGTCTCATATGGTCCATGCCCCCACTGCTATTTCTTGCCTCAACCTCTAATGACGTCATTCAAATCAGTTCAATTTTATGAAACAACACTGATAACTTTTAATAAGGAATATGCCACCCATTATGCATTCAGGAGTCGAATAAAATATTTGGTCATTTATTGCTTTTCATATAAAGGTGCCATATATAAAATATTCTAACTTCAAACCCCTGTAATGGAACGTGCATGACAGCATATTACAAAAAAGATGTGCAATGATGTGAAAAAAAATACACTGAAAATCTCCCTAAGCTTTTTCCTCGATCCTTGGCTAAAAATGGAGTCTCTGATCTGTTGGTGGAGCCCTCCTGTTGCTTTTATATTGTATGGAGTTAATTCTTAGATTTACCTTGTCAAAACAGAGTAACGGGTCTAGAACCTAATGGAAGACCCCACTCATGATCTAAAAAGTCTATAACATATGACTAGGAAGAGTGCATTCATTTAAAAGTGCAACGCTCACATACAGAGGCAGCAAGACGGCGTGTACCCTACGTATAAAGGTCTAAAAGAACAGGAAATAGAAGAAAGGACTTGAGTAGCCTTAAATTTCTAATGTATCAAATGGTGCTGTAATTCCAGACTACTCCTCCCAGAAGTCAAATTAGAGAATGCATGCATAAGTACTTTGTAAGCTGAAAAGATCTTCAAGAAAGAGCTTTCTGAGATGGCTGAATTTTAGCTGCCTTTTCAAATAAGTGGTCAAAACAACAGTAAATAATAAGTTGATATCCTTTGACAAAATAATTCCCTGAATGAATTTATTTTAACAATATATGAGATGAACTCCCAGCTTTTGTATGCCCTTAATATACAAGTATTTTCTGATGCTTGCTCTGTGCTGGGTCCTTGTGCTGACTGTCATGGTGAATAGACACTAGGCCTCCAGCCCAGTGACCACCTATTGTTTTTAAAAGGATACTTATTGTGATACTTTTAGGATGAGAACCCTGAGAACAATCTAAGTAACACACAATAAGAGAATGAGTAAATAAATTACAATGAGTAAATAAATTATTTCATAAAATGAAAGATTTTAAGGACATTGAAAACAACTTTTTGCAACAATGACATGGGAAAATACCTATGTTAGAATGTAAAAAAAAAAAATTAGTACACAACCAAATAACAGTATTATCAGAGGTACATAAAATATATTTTCATAGACTTAAAGGAAATATTTGAACCAACCTAAGTGATCTCTGTACTTTTCTAAAAGTCATAAAACCCAGACTCCAGTCTTAATTCCAATACTCCTAATATATGACACTATGGGAAAGTCAGTTAAACCCCTTAAGCCTTAAAATGGGGCTACAATTATGGCCTTGAACTCCTAGAACTCAAATTAGAATGGGTACGTTGTAAACTGAAACACTCTAAACAAATTACTTTGCAAAGAAGGATGATTAGATTTAAAAGCCCAAACCCCTTTCTCCCACTTTTCTGTTCCTTTTTTCCTTCAAATTCTTATTTAATACAATGCCTATTAGGGGGGAAGTGTTTCCTGACTTAACTCATTTGTCCCAAATCACTTACTTTGTATTTTTGCACATTTATGTACACCACCCTAATCCATCCTTATTGGCTAGATTTATCTCACCTGGTAATTTTCTTTCTTTTCTTAGTCTGGAATCACTTATGAATTGGGGCTATCTAGAATATTTGTAAAACTGCCATTTCCTCACTCCCATCCTAATTTTGTACCTAAAGGGTATAGGGACATAACAACAAAATTGTCCTAAAATCAACAGATCTCTTCAGGAAGACGTTCCAACAGCCCTCTCTGATGGGTGACATCCGGATCTTAAGTATTACTCCCACCACCATTACATTTGAAGGGTAAACCTTTCTCCAAGATGAAGACCACCCACCTGATGCCTTGTGAGGCACTGTTCCCAGCCGAGGGATATTAATAGTTGGATCTGCCATGATGTCTTTATCCAGGGAGCGCAAGGACAGGAATTCATAGACGTATTCTTCCTACAACAAAGGCATGGAAACCACAGCAAGTGAGAGGGTGCTTCTCGACTCATCGTCCCTCTGATGGAGAGCGATATTTTTCACTATGAGTTGCTGTGGAGTACGTGGACATCTAAAATATTGTGTAGGTTTAACTTACCCTTCCAATTTTAAGAACACAGAAGTAGAATCTGTTTGAGAGAAATGATCCTTTAACACAGTAACTTTTATCTAAAATAGCCATGAGGTAGCCATTTAGCTTACATTATATTATTTAGTTGTCTCTTAAACTGTTGAGAAAAAATGTTCTTAACAAACCAAGTGATGTCAAAACAACCAACTAGCACTTAGAAACACCATCTCAGTTCCTTGAGTAGTTCTTTAATTTTTTTCAAAACTGAAGTGACTCTTTTGATCAGAATTTGGAAAGCTGTATTACATAAGGGATAAATAAAAGCAGCAACCATTTGGCAAAAGAAGGCATTAAAGTCCAAAATTTAATGACTTTGCTGTTAACATTTATTTTTTCACTTTTATCCCCTTTGAAAAGTTTATATGTAAGGTCAACTTAATTGTGGAGAGAAAAGTTAAAAAATATAAAACTCGCTATCACAAATGACAAGCCACAAAACTTTGCATTACAAACATTTTCACTTCCCCACTAAGACTATCTGAGAAACTGATTCCTGCTACTTGAACAGCTAAAAAATATTGAAAGTATAATCTCATTGATACTTAAACCTCAGTTGGTTTATTTAAAAGTGTGATGAAAACAAAATGTTCTTGCTTAGGAATTAAGTAGCATCAAATACCACAGATACTAAAATAAGACTTAGACAAGCTGAATGACTCAGCAACTATCTATAGATATATCCAGCATGTGAATGGATTCATTAATGAAATGAATTACATAAACAGGAGCTAGAAAGAGGTTAAAAAAGAATACTTTCTAATAGGCCAACACGATGACATTAGAAGATACATGGAAGACAATCATACAACTTTCCACTTTAAGTCACAGTGTCAAATGTACTATGTGTTAAAGACTTCATATGAGGATGATAATACAAAGTGGTCATCTCAGCTACTATAGGGATACTGTCTACATTTGCAGTAAGTTAAAAAAAAACACCTCTAGACTACTTTCGCTGACAAAATTCTCCTTCTCTGAATTGTGGCAATGGTTCCAGAAAATGACTGTGGAGGATGCCCTTGGTGAGAATAGTTATATGAATTTCTCTTATTAAATTAATTCATAAACTAATTTTATTGAATTGATTCGCTAGGAGTGCCCTGAGGATAAAGGGTTAAGACAGTGTATTCCTGTCCTAGATTTCAAAAAGCCTGGTGAAAGACGTGTCATCAGGAAAGATAATTCGATTTGGAATGAATTCCTTTGAAAAGAAGGATCCCTACAGAAAAAAATCTATAACTGTTAACGTAATCTATAACATAATCTAACTACAAAATCTACAATTATTAACATGGTCTACTTCTTAAATAGCTTTTCAGGAATCCAGCTGTTTTCAAATGACTTCTATTAGTTGCATCCCCTTCACACTTTATTACATCTAAAATTTTCTTTTAAAACACATTTTAGTTGGTATGATGAAAGGATTTAATACTAGGTGACTTTATCATCAAAAAATTGGGGGTTATTTATATTACCAAGTGTAATAGTAAGAGCTACTACAAAAACACAACAAACGCCTGTGTAATGTATACTGTGGCCAAGACTTAGTCTAAACATTTGTACTAACAATCCATATAAGGATCGAAAATAAATGAGTTAATAGAGCATAAATATTTGAAATAAAAATATTTCAGTGGCCGTATTGCTTCAAATACTATATAATTACTTATCATCTATGGCTCCATAATTACATCTTTTAACTTTATCACATTACAAACTAAATCTACATTTATTTACATGGTGGTACACTTTCACATTACATTTATAAAAACAAATAAATTCAAAAGGTTCTAAAATAATTTTTGAATTAACAAGTAAAAGGATGACAGACTAGCCACCAAGATTAAAACAATGACTGTGTAGTATTGATAGTAACTGATTTTATTTTCTGCTTCTCCCATTTCTAAATTTTCTACATGTAGCTCTATGCCTTTCATATGAAAACAAAGTCATTTGAAAACAAACATTAATCAGGTATCCCGATTTCAGTTCTGTGTGGTTGATGATAATCACTGGTTCTGCTTATATAATTCTCTGATCATAGATGAAATATTGTTCTAGGGCTTCAGTTAACGTAGCTGTGCTCAGGGAACACATTGATTTAAACCTCATGCATGTCTCCTTGGAAGTGAGCTTTAAGGAAACAACACTCATTGTCCAATGGATGATGGTGGAGAACTATTAGCAATTTGGTGGTGGGTGCGGTTTAATAATATACATTTCATGAAGAACAAACAGCTTACCTAAAACTTAGATAGTTTTGCAAAACAATGTTGTCTCAATAAAAATGTATTTTTAAAAATAATTTTTTTGCTTAGTTAAAAAAGCAAAGCATTCAGTAGTAAAGTGGTTTTTGAATATTTCTTTCAAAAACTTGTTCATGCTCAAAGAAAGTGGAAGTGAAAGAATTCCACTGAGTCCAGACACATAACTCATAGAGACTTCAGACGTCCTCTTGTTGCTTTTGAGTATGGCCATGTAAAGCAGACGGGAAGCATGGAGCCCACTATGGTCAACATGAGAGAGTTTTAATCATCATTGGCATGACTGCTCGACAGGACGCAGCTGGCTTCAAACCTTCTCTGGACAGTTCACACTCTGATCCTATCAATAACCAGTTTCGCACCAGAAGTTTTAGAGATTCCCTTTGATTTCTGTGAGAACCAGTAAACACCATGCATTTTCCTATGGCAATTCTAAGACTGTATCACAGGGCAGGCACTGGGCAAAGTATTTTCTTACTTGGAGCTTTTAAATAAAAGGAATTTACCAAGATAAATCTCTTTTTGTTTATCTTTCTTGTTAAAGATGATAATGCTATCATCTCTAAAGTATATAATTTTCATCATAGTTGGTATTTTTCTTTAATAGCGGGGGTTTATCCATGTACTGTTTTCATTTCCTTCTTTAAAAGTTCAACTTGAAAACCACTTAGAAATGGACCAGGTTTTTGTGCTGAATGTGTGCTCACAAGCATGGTTAATGCCCCTAAAGCCCATTTGACTTTCTGTAAGAAATGTGGCAGCTTCCTATATTCATAGCAGCACAATCATAATAGCCAAGACATGAAAGCAACCTAAATGTTCATCAATAGATGACTGGATAGAGAAGCTATGATACATGTACTCAATGGAATTCTACGTCTTATTAAATAAGATTAAATTGTGCCCTTTGCAACAATCTGGATGGAACGGGAAGGGATCATGTTGAGTGCAAAGTGTCAGAAAGAAAAAGAGAAGCACAGGATGGTTTCACTTTATGTGGAACATAATGAACAAATGAGCATACAAATGTCAACAAAAATAGCAGGACTCAGGACTGGTTATGGTGGAGAAGGGGAAAGGAGAAGAGGAGGAAAAAGCCTCACTGGAACTCTGCTGTGGGCGTGGTATAAAATATAGACTGAGATGTGATTTCTGCATCCTAAAATGAATTTAGCATTGTGAACTAAAGAAATAATAAATACTACTATTAAAAGAAATATGGCAAGTATCAACCCCCAAAAGTGACCTGTGTAAGAAGGGTGAGGATTCTTTGTGTGCCTAGGAAAAATAACATCATGATAGGAAGCAGAGTGGTTATGGCAGAAAGACTAAGCCAATTTTCTGGAAAAAGGCTAAAACTACAAAGAAGATTGTGCTAAGGCCTGAATATGTTGAGTCCAATGGCAGATCAAAGAGAATGTTGGTTATTAAGAGACATAAACATTTTGAAGAGATGAGAAAGGGCCAAATGACCCGGTCCTAAGCTTCTTTTGTTTCATTATGAAAATAAGAAATATTTGAGTTTATGTTCACGTAAAAAAAATTAACCAACACTTTATCTCTAATCTTGACAGTAACTTCTGTCAAAGATTCATATTATCATTATAAAGAGTCTACCTAAACTATCAATATTATATAAATATTTCTATGATAAATAAATTATCATTACCATGAGGCAGAAGTGACATATTTTCTTCATTTTACTTAAGGGCTTAAATATTTCCTTCAATGTCACAGAAAATGGCTGATGAAATAAATGATAGATTTATAACGTCATAGTCTAACTTCTAGACAGGACTTTCTACTTTTACTTTATAACATAATAAATATTCTAAGTCTCAAACCTCTCCACTGGAAAAACTTATTTGGGGGCAAATAAAACCTAAAGTTTATTACCAAAGAGAACAGAGAGCTAGCTTTAAAGTTTGGGAACAAATTTCAAAAATTGCATATTTATTACATAGATAAAAGGAGCTCAGAGCACAAGCTGTAGCAGGGAGGTGGCATGTTGGAGAGCATGAAACCTCTATTAGGAAAAAGTACATTTTGTTTCACTAAATGACACTAGTGGAAACTCAGGTAGAGGTAAGTACAGTGCTTACTCGGTAAATAGATGAAAAGATCGCCTTGTATTCAAACAAAGAATGGGTCTATTCAGAAGAATAATTCACTTCTAAATTAAGTTGCTGAAAAATCTTGCTGCTCTTGTTTGCCATGCCATAAATTTTCTTTTCATGGAGAAGTATAACAGACACCCAAATATTATCAAGAGAGGAGTGCTACAGTCCATTTATCTTGTTTCCAGGGCACTTGGCTGAATGTTAGGGTTGTTCCTTCCAGAAAAGATGAAGACATCATTCAAACAGCAAAATGGGACAACTCATAGGCCCTCATGCTGGCACTCTTTTTTGGGTACACAAGAAAGCAGAGACTTGCATTAACCATTGGGAAGAATGGAGAGAATCCAGTACTTTCCACCTTTGAAGTTCTGTGTTTATGGTGTTTATTTCATCCAATAAGCATAATAATTCCAGGAACCTCTGAGTTAAGAATCAAAAGTTCTTCATAAAACCATGGCTCTCAAATTTACTTTTAACTTACTGTACCATGATGCTGACCTAAGTGCTCATGAGCAAATGCTAAAACAAAAAAGCTATCATATGTGTGAAACGAAACTTCAGGCAATTTATAGATATAAAACATGAAGATTTCTGAAGCTTTGAAAAGTCACAAATTTGTTGAGTATATACTCCAATTGCCATTCATTTAATTCTCATGCCAACCTACTATTACAGCATCTAAGTATGTTAAGATTGGCAGGGCACTGAGCATGAAAATTACCAGAGGATAGAGAAATCGCTTCTACATTGATGCAAAGGGAGAGAAGAAATCTTCTAAAATATACAAGAAAGAAAAAAAATAATTCCATGTTAAAGTCCTAAACAAAATGAATATGCATGTCCAATGAGTAAAATAATCTGACACCTGAATGTCTAGACCAAAAGTTACCATATTTCACATTCTTCCTAGGCATTCCCTTGTTGTCACCTCTCTGCACAATTTCATCCTTCAAACTCAAAAGTCATTATCCCAGATATTTGATCTTCATTGGTACTATTACAAAAATAATTTTTTTCTTAATTTCTTTTCCCTTTACTTCATTGTTTGCATATAGGAATGCTACTGATTTTTGTGTGTTGATTTCATATCCTGTCACTGAATAGTACTCATTTATTGTTTCAAGTAGTTTTTTCCATGGAGTATTTTACCATCTGAAAATGATAAGTTTTATTTCTTCTTTTCCAACTTCGATTTCTTTAGTGTGTTTTTCTTGCCTTATTGCTCTGGCCAAGTCTTCCAGAACTATGTTGAATATTAGTGGTGATAACAGACAATCTTGTCTTGTTCTAGATCATAGGGGAAAGGCTCTCAATTTTTCACCATCAATTTTGATGTTGGTTGTGAGTTTGCCATATATTGTCTTTATTATGTTGGGGTATGTGCCTTCTACTCCTATCTTGGTGAGGATTTTTATCATGAGTGGGTGTTAAATCTTGTCAAATGGTTTTTCTGCATCTATTGAGATGATCATATGGTTTCAAATCTCAGTTTGTTGATGTGGTGCATTACATTGATTGATTTGCATATGTTGAACCATCTTTGCATCCCTGAAATAAAACCTACTTGTTTGTGGTGTCTAATTTTTTTTTTTTTTATATGCTGTTGAATTCTAGTTGCCAGGATTTTGTTGAGGATTTTTGCATCTATATTGATCAGTAATATTGGTCTGTAGTTTTCTTTTTCGGTACTGACTTTGTCTAATTTTGGAATCAGGGTAACAATGGCCTCATAGAATGTATTTGGGAGTTTTCCTTACTCTCCAACTTTGTGGAAGAATTTAAGGAGAATATGAATTAGCTTTTCTTTGAATGTCTGGTAAAATTCATTAATGAAGCCATCTGGACCTGGTATCTTGTTTTTAGGAAGATTTTTAAATTACTGCTTCAATTTCTATGCTTGTGGTTGATCTATTTAAGTTTTCATGTAACCCTGGTTCAGTTTTGGGAGAATGTAGGAACCAAGAAATCTGTCCATTTCTTCATGATTGACAAATTTGTTAGCATGTAAGTGTCCATAATAGCCTCTCATGATTCTTTGCATTTCTGTGATGTCAGTTGTAATCTCACCTCTTTCATTTCTGATTTTTGCTGTTAGGGTTTTCTCCCTTTTTCTTAGTGAGTCTAGCTAAGGATGCATTGATTTTGTTTATTTTTTCAAAGCTTTTAGATTCATTGATTATTTAGATGGTCTTTTTGTTTTCAATTCCATTACTTCTGCTCTTATTTTTATAATTTCATTCCTTCTGCTGGTTTTTGGTTTTAATTTTTCTTTTCTTTTGAAGTCCTTCAGGTGTGAAATTAGGGATTTAATTTGAGCTCTCTCTTGATTTTTGATATGCACTTATATGGTTGTAAACTTCCCTCTCAGAACTGCTTTACCTGGGAATAAACTTAACAAGGAGGTCTATAGAAAACATTTATCATGAAAACTACAGGACCTTAACAAAAGAAATAGAAGAAAACACAAAGAGATTGAAAAACATTCCATATTCTTGGATTGAAAGAATTAACATTGTAAAAATGACCATGCTAGCCAAAGCAATATATAGGTTTAATGCAATTTCCATCAAAATCCCAGGGACATTCTTTAAAGAAATAGAGCAAACAATATGAAGTTTGTATGGAAAGATAAAAGACCTCAAATAGCCAAAACTGTCTTAAAAGAAAAAAAAAAAAAAAAGAACATTGGAGGAATCACACTCCCTGACCTCAAACTATATTACAGAAAGATCATCATCAAAACCGTCTGGTACTAGAACAAAAACAGACACATTTATAAGTGGAATCATATCGAGAGCCCAAATATAAAGTCATACATATATGGACAGTTAATCTATGACAAAGGTGCCAAGAGCATACAATGCAGTAAGGAAAGAATATTTAACAAATGTTTCTAGGAAAATTGGAAAAACATTTGCAAAAAGAGAGTAGATTACCCACTATTACCATACACAAAAATTAACTCAAGATAGATCAAAGACCTGGACGTAAGAATCAAAACCATAAAATACCTAGAAGACAACGTGGGAAAAACACTTCATGACCTCAACCTCAGAAAGATCTTCAGGGAAGGAGCAGCTATGGGAAAAGAGACCAAATTAGAACTAAGCAATTGGTACCACATCAAATTGAAGAGCTTCTGCATAGCAAGAGAAATCACCACTAAAACAAAAAGACGACCTGTGAATTTGAGAAGATATTCGCATAGTACATAAGATAAGAGCTTAATCTCCAAAATACATAAAGAGCTCATACATTTCAACAATAAAAAAGCAAATGACTCAATCAAAATGTGGGCAAAAGAACTAAATAGACACCTATCTAAAGAAGACACACAGATGGCCTACGGACACCTGAAAAAATGTTCTACATCACTCATCATTAGAAAAATGCAAATAAAAACTACAGTGAGATACCACTACACACCAGTGAGAATGGCCTATATCAAAAAGACTGGCTATAGCAGGTGTTGGAGGGGATGTGGAGAAAAGGAGCCCTCCTATACTATAGGTGGGAATGTAAATTAGTGCAACCTCATTGGAAAACAGTATGGAGAGTCCTCAAACAAAAAAAGATGGATCAAGCATTCGATCCAGCAATCCCACTCTTAGGTATATACTCAGAGGATACAAAATCTTTAATCAGAAAAAAAATCTGCACCCCAGTGTTCGTAGCAACACAATTCACAATAGCCAACATATGGAAACAACCTAAATGCTCAATAACAGATCACTAGATCGCTGTGATGTGTGTGTGTGTGTGTGTGTGTGTGTGTGTGT